>JAKUHH010000041.1:0-273028 GCA_022701365.1 Mycocentrospora acerina
GGGGGTATTGTTTGTACGTCATATGGATCGATTATATAGTATTGTATTGTATCATGTTGCATCGTTTCTCTCCTTTTTTTGAGTGTAGGTAGGTACGGGCCAGACAAGCAGTTTAATTCATGTTGGTCTGTCTGTCTGTCTGTCTGTCTGTCTGTCTTTTTGCATGGTATGTATAAGTATTGTTTGGAGAAAATAAAATAAAAACTTGAACTCGAAAACGAAAAAAAAAAATTAATTAAAAAATAAAAAGAGAGAGAGAGAAAGAGAAAGAGAGAATGAAATGTCCATTGGGAGGGGGGTTTTTAATTTTTTTTTTCTTACTTCTTGACTTGAAAAGTAGGTAGATATATAAATAAATAAATATATACATTTTGGTCAATAATGCTAGAAAAGACCGGCTATTTTATGGCATTTTGCCATTTACTAGAAAGAAAGGATATCGGCTACTAATTTTTTTATCTATCACAATATTTATGAAATCGAGCTGTTCAATTCTCTCTTTCCCTTTTTCTCTCTCTCCCTTTTTCTCTCTTTCCCTTTCTCTCTCTCTCCCTTTTTCTCTCTTTCCCTTTCTCTCTCTCTCACTTTTTCTCTCTTTCCCTTTCTCTCTCTCTCCCTTTTTCTCTCTTTCCTTTTCTCTCTCTCTCTCTCCCGCTCAGTGATGTGATGCATCAAGTACCACCAATTGAGAAAAAGCTTCTTCTCTTCTCGCGTGCCTGCTCATCCACAGCTAGAGGTTCGTTCTTCGGTCTCCCGCGCTTGCCCTTCTTCTGTGCGGGTCTAGACAGACTGCTATTTTTCTCTAGTGTTGGTAGTACGGTGGATTGCACGGCTTCTTTGATGGTCTGGCGCGAGAGGCAAAAATCAATGTGTGCATTGAAGGTTGCGTCGTCGGGTGGCTGCGGGATGACGCATATAGGACAAGTCCACGGCTCTTCAGCGGGGGAATTTGGTTGTGGTTCGTTGAGGGTTATGGTATTATGCTGCTGCTGCTCCTCATACTCCTGGGATAACACTTCCAGCTCGTTCATCTCGTCGTCGCGCTCTTGACGCGCTGCTTCCTCAAATTCTTCTTCGGGCCAGACTTCCCATTCTCCATCGTCGTTTGTTGCTACCGTTTGTTTCGCTGCACCTATTGTTGTTGTTGTCTTGTGTCGACCAAAGAAATCGATGCCAATCTTCTTTGTGCTCATGAGATTTGTGGCTCGCAGGCCCAGAAGTCGTAGTTTCATATTTGGAATCTCCTTCATCAGCTTCTCCAGCATAGGCAGACTGTACTTGTACAAATCATCTGCGCGGTACACGGCAAAGGGTGGAGTCATCTGTCGCGTATGGAGCTCATATGTGTGTAGCTTAATCTTGATGCAAAGCGTCCTGCCCTTGAATTCAGTGCGCTTGAGATCACCTTCCAATTCATCTGCAACTGAGCGAAGCTTCTCTCGCAGGGCGTCAGGGGTACCAAGCTCCCGGAAGGTGGTCTGTTGGATGTTAGACCGTGTGCAATATTCTCGGGAGAGAGGGAACACAAACCTCGGTCCCGACGCTCTTGCGCTCACGACTCTCTGCTGGTTGTATCTGGGTGCGGCCAAGACCCAGGTAGCACTGTACCAAGAACTGGAAAGCCTTTTGGCCGAATAGCTGTGGCAAGTATGCTCGGTGCGCGTAAATATCTCCACATGTTTTGATGCCAATAGCATCCAGTTCTCGCTCAAAGACGCGGCCAATACCATTGACTTTTCTGGTGGGCATCGTCTTCATAAACTGCATGACCGTCTGTCTGTCGCTGGGCAGGAGGAACTGGCCGTTGGGCTTGTTCTTGTTGGAGCAGATCTTGGCAAGCTTTGCGTTGACGGCGATGCCAGCCGAGACTGTCAAGCCAGTTTTCTCGTGGACTTGTGCGCGCAGCTGGCTGACTGCCTCGTCAGGACGCATGCTGTGTTGCTGGCAGTACTCTGTGAGGTTGAGGTAGGCCTCGTCACAACTAGCACTCTCGAAGCCAGGGTCGTAGAGTGCAAGCACTGCCCTGATTTCCTCAGCCTTGGCGGTGTATTTGGCAAAGTTCATGGGCACGCATACAAGCTGGGGACACAGCTTCATGGCAACAAAGCTGGCCATGCCCGAGCGACAGCCAAACTTCCTGGCGTGGTAGTTGCAGGTGGTCAGAACGCCCTTGCCGACGGCCATGGGGACCAGCTTCAGCTCCGGCCGGTCCAGCTCCTCGACGGCGGCGAAGAAGGCATCGCAGTCGATGTGGACGACGACCTGGCTGAGGTCGCGGCCCAGCTCGAGCTCGGCAATCAGGTCGTCGGCCCTGCGCAGGTCTGCAGACAGGTCGCGCTGCTCGAGGCGGCGCTTCTTGGCAAGGATCTTTGCGATCTTGTCCGTCAGGTTCCTGTCCTTGGCCTCTTCGTTGCTGAAGAACTTGGAGCCCTTGGAGGCGTTGTAGATGATGTCGGCCACGTGCTGCTGGTCGACCGTGTCCTGGCCGGCCTTTGTGAGCGAGGGCCCCAGCAGATGGTACTTGAGGGAGTCGTGCTGCGGCGGGGCGTGGCTGCTGGCACTGCCGTCCATGGTTGGCGTGGAGCCATGGGAGCTGGAGGTGGTGTGTGGCTGGGGCTGGCGGTGGCAGAGGACAATGACGCATCGGCAGGCTAGCCCCAGACGGGCGCTAGCTCGCGGGCGGCCTCAAAGGACTCTTTTGGCGGCAGTGCTCTGGCCGACGACAGCACTGGAGCACCGCAGCACCGCAGCACGCACGCTGCCGCCATCCACGCCCACGCCCGCGCCCGCCCCTTTCTCCCGCCGCCTGCCCGCGGCCATGGACACGACGAGCACCGCGCCCTGCCCCCCGCCGACCTCGTGACCGGCGCCCACGCCCGCTGCCATTGCGCTCTCTGGGCGTGCACCCGCCCCGTGCACCCGCCCCGTCCCCTACCACGCCCATACCGCCCTGCCGCCCTGCCGCCATAGCATCCACACCACCCACACCCACACCACCACCACCACCACCACCACCACTCCTCCTCCTCCTCCGCGCCCACCCCGTCGGCCATGCGCGCGCCCCCGACACCACGCCGCCCCGCCCCCGCCTGATCCCCAACGCCGACGCGGAGGATGCCCCTCGACCGCACCACGCAGAACAACCCGCGGCCATTGAAGCCCTCGCTCGCTGCCACCCGCCCGCCCAAGACGCCCGCCGCCCCGCGCCTCGCCGTCGTGCCCTCGACGCCCGCCGCCCAGCAGACGGGCCGCCCGGTGCGCGCCCTCCACGGCCCAGCGCCGCGCCTGGCCCTCGCCCCCGACGACGACACCGCCCCCGCCCGCCCGCTCGGCAGCAATGTCTCGCCGCGCTCGTCGTCGCGCCGCTCGCGCATAGGCACCTCGAGCGCCGCGTCCACGCCCACCAGCACCCCCGCCGGCACCCCGCTGGGCTCGCGCCCGCCCTCTGCCCTCGACTCTTCGCACCGCGACCACGGCCCCGCCACCGCCCGCCTGGCTGTCAACGGCGGCGGCCGCCTGCGCGTCGCGCCTGCACACCAGGCCGCCCATCCAGCACCGCCCACGCCGCGCCTGCCCCTGGCCTACGCATACCCGCACGCGCCATTGGGGCCCGCCGCCGCCAGGAGCCCCTCCCCGGCCTTCTTCCACGCCAACGACGCCCGGCCCAAGGAACAGCCCTCGGCGCCAGCCAGCCAGAAGAAAGCCCCCGTCTTCTTCTACGCAAACGGCACACAGGACGACGCGCCGCGGAGACTAGACTCCCCGTCGCCGCCCGTGTCGTCGCTGGGCAGGCCGTCGCTGGAGAGCAAGTTCTTCCACGCCGACTCCATCCCCGACGCGAGGAACACGCCGCCAGCACCCACACCCACTTCGACATTGCCAGAACCCCCTCCTCCTGCGTCAGACCCGCCTCCTGCGTCAGACCCTGCACACGCGTCTTCGCTGCGCCCCGCGTCGCCGACAAAAGACTTTGCCCATCTCTCGTACCGCAGAGGCGCCTCCCAGGTCATCCGACCCGCCCTCCATGCCCGCAACTCTGCAGTTTCCGCCTTGGCTGCACCCGCCCCATCTGATGTTCCCGACCGCTCCAGGAGGCGATCTAGCGTTGCTTCGTCCATTATGAGGGCGGGCCATGGCAAGAGCGCGAGTCTGTCGTCCATCGACTCTGTAGTCGAGTCAAAGACGGCGCTCTCAAACGATGCTGCGTTCCCCATGCCTAGCCCCTTGCACGCCCAACACTACACAGACCACGACGACACAAGATCTGAAAGCGTCACCTCGGCGCCCTCTCCGCCATTGACGGCCTTCTCGGGGCTTCACTCTCCAGCCCGAACAAGCACGGGCGGCCAGAGTGCGTTGGAGATGATGAACGAGCTCGCTGCCAATGCACGTCGCGAACGCAAAGTACTCGACCTCGAGATTAGCAATTCCTCACTACTCGCCATCAACCGCTCGCTGGAGAAGGAAGTTCGCAAGCAAAAGGCCGAGCTGCGGAGATACAGACGCATGACTCTCTCGGGACGCTTCTCGGTCGACGTCGTCGAGCCTGCCTTTGAGAACTATTCCATCGCCGAAGCCACCAATACGGACCAAGTGTCGGACACATCAGACGCTGAAGACGAGTCTGATGAAGACGAATCAGAAGAGGACTCGGAACAAGGCGACTCCATAGACGAGAGCGTGTTGAGTGGTAGTGGGCAGGAATACCAAGACGGCACTCAACGCGTACGAGACGAGAAGCGTCTCCAGCTTGACCTTTCCAAGCACCGCGAACTGTTACTCGACAGCCAAAAGATGAACCAGAGCTTGAGGCGATGTCTGGGATGGACAGAACAGCTGATCAAAGACGGGCAAAAGGCACTCGACTACAAAGTTCACGCCAGCGACGTCAGGTTGGGCGGGCGGGTACTGGAACCCGAGGACGACAACGACATGGCCGAGCCGGGAGAGTCCAATACCCTCCTCAGTCCCTGGAGTCCTCCACACCGCCCAAGTGACTCGCTAGATCTACACACATTCAACGGAGCAGACCGAGTCGGCGACCGTGACAGCGGTATTGACATAGATAGTCTACAGCATGCCTCTCTCAAACTACCAGACCACATTCCTCTACTCGGATCACCATTCGAAGAGAGACTTCAATATCTCCACGCTTCCATTGACGCTCTCGAGGCAACATGATCCTCCCAGCGACCCACCCCACTTATGTCATTTAATACACAAGCGCATACATCACGGCCCCAACGTCACTAATGTGACTTATTATTATTAGAATCTACGGCCGACTGCTATCCTTTTTTGGTTTTTGCTCACAAATAGTACATTGCATTGGCGTCACTATACAGGTGTTTCGGATTTTGTTTTGTTTTGTTTTTAAAAAAAAATCCTTCATTGACCATCGCTTAGTATATACATGGTCATTCGCTCCATATTGGTCTTCTTCTTCTTCTTCTTCCTTTTTTTTCTTGTTTTGTTTTGTTTTGCTTTGGATTCCCCCTCCCCTCTCACTCTATCAATAAAACAAGCGATATGGAAGGACGGGAGAAAGTTACAACAGCCCCCGCCCCCCAACCTTCTTCCTTCTCTCGTCTTTCTTTCTTCTTCTTATTCTCCTTTTTCTTCTTTTCTCATCGGCATTTTTTGGAGAAGAAAAAAAAAGGGGGGATTTCGGTTGAATTGGATTTATTTTATTAATTTTTTTTTCAATCTTTCTTGTCGCTGATTCTTGCTTTCAGTGGTACGTATGTACGTACGGCAGCAATATCTGCCTGTCTGTCTGTCTGTCTGTTTGTCTGATTGTCGGTCGGTCGGTCGGTCGGTCGGTCGGTCGGTCGGTCGGTCGGCCTGTAGTCAAGTCAAGTCAAGTCAGTCTTATGAGATACCCCCCCCCCCCCCCCCCCCCCCCCTTNAAAGGGGGGATTTCGGTTGAATTGGATTTATTTTATTAATTTTTTTTTCAATCTTTCTTGTCGCTGATTCTTGCTTTCAGTGGTACGTATGTACGTACGGCAGCAATATCTGCCTGTCTGTCTGTCTGTCTGTTTGTCTGATTGTCGGTCGGTCGGTCGGTCGGTCGGTCGGTCGGTCGGTCGGTCGGCCTGTAGTCAAGTCAAGTCAAGTCAGTCTTATGAGATACCCCCCCCCCCCCCTTCTCTCTCTCCCTCTCCCCATTTGTTCATTCACAATCAACCAATCAACCAACCAATCAGCTAGCCCTCCTCCACCGCTATATAGAAAGGTCATTGTCAGTTATAGAGAATATATATATATATAAAAAAACTACATGGCCTTTTTTTTTCTCTTGTGCTACTGTAATTATGATGATGTTTCTGTGTCCCTATTGGGAGTGTCTATCTTTTTACCTTTTTCAAATTAAAAAAACACCCGTTTTTGGCTCTACAAAGTGATGGTTTTTGTGTGTGTATATGTATATATTTATATGTACTTGTAAATAGGAATATACCTGTAATGTGACTCTTTTTTCTTTCTTTCTTTCTTTCTTTCTTTCTTTCTTTCTTTCTTTCTTTCTTTCTTTCTTTCTTTCTTTCTTTCTTTCTTCAAGTAATAACAACAAAAAGTACATGAACTTGCTTCACTTTGGTAAGTAGGTAGGTAGATTGATTGATTGATTGATTGATTCAAGTAACAACAAGATAGATGAAGACTATGATAATGATGATGATGATTGTAGCTTCTACAGAAAAGGACGGGGTATTGTACGCATCTATCCGTGTTTTGTACATTCTAAAAGATATCATGGAAAAAAAAACACGCGCTCAGAGGTGATAAAATCCATCCATCCATCCTTCATGAAAGCAGACATGTAAATCCTACCCGGATTTCACGCATCATGATCGATTAAAGGAAAAGGAAAAAAAAACGTGGGATGATTCGTAAAAAAGGAAAACAAAACAAAGCAAAACATGGGAGCACAGCACAAACGACAACAACATCAAACGTGTACTGAATCATGCCCAGTAGCCCAGTAGAGCCATGATACCAGCGCCCAGCATCATCAATCCAAAAGCCCACAGTGTCCTGCTTAGTGGTCCCTTTTGCATGTACGGGCTGAACATGAACTCGTGCGCCATCAACTCAATCAGCCCCGTGTAGATGAGGATACCCGCGCTGACAGAGTCGAACACGCCGTTGACCATGAGCGTCGTCCTGCTCCCCGGGGCAAAGCTCTGGCGCGCCCCCAACCCAATCGCAATCGCGATTGGCGTCGAGATTCCGTAGCCAATCGCAAGAAAGTAGGGTGTCCAGCGCTTCGAGCGCGGCCAGGGCACTTCGGCAAGCCGTGTTCCCAGACCCAGGCCCTCGAATGTTTGGTGGAACGCGAGCACAATGTACAGCGTAACAAACTCTTCGCCGGCAACGGCGAGCGTCAGCCCGATGAAGATGGAGTGGAAGATGACGCCAAACTCGAGGATGAAGACGGCAGTCAGCTGTGCGGTATACGTCTCTGGGACGATCCCTTGGGCCTCCCAGTTTTGCGGAAGCGACTCATTAGCAACGTGATCACGCTGGTGGCCCAGGTGGTCATCGCCGCGGATGTGAGGGTTGCTGGTGCCGACTTCACTGGATTGTGGCGTGTGCTTGCGCTCCGAGAGGCTGAGAGCGTCGTTGTTGGCGCTGTGGGAATCATGGCCAGAATGAGAGTGAGAGTGGGAGTGGGAATGGCCATGATCGCCTTCACCGAATTTCGCGAAGCGCATCGTCATCAACTCGATGAACAGCATTACGAATATCACCATGAGGGGAATGCCCGAGGCCCAGGGGTACGCCGCAATGACACCCGTTAGGCATTCGTTGCCAAAGGCTTCATTTGCAGGCGCAAGAAGATGAATAAAAGCTGTGGCAATGATGATTCCAGAGCCAAAGTACTTGACTAAGAAGAATACCCATTCCGGTACAAGCTTCGACTTTTGTCTTCTTGCGAATACAGGAAACATGGCGCCTGGAGTGTGTCAGTGAGGGTTGCTGAGATAAGGCAGAGATGCGCGAGTCACTTACCCAACATGGATCCAACGAGGATCACAAAGATGGAAGATATCCGTAGGCCCATACGCCCATCGTAGTCGTTGCTAGTACTGCATTCTACTGGCGCAGTGTCCTCCTGGCGCAGAACAAGTCGTGCAACATTCGTGGTGATGGATTCCATAGTTGCGGCACCTTGTGGAACTGACAGTTGACACAAACGTGACGGATAGCCCGGACTTAAAGATTTGGGTACCAGAATTCGCTTCCAGATGAGGGGAACCCGAACCTGTCAGACAATCTTTGCAAAACTCGGTCCCTGGTTTCACTGATTCCGGCCGAGTGGGTTTATGCTGCGAGCTGCAATGCTGCAAGGCGGAAAAAAAGGCTGGATATTTATTGCGCCCAGACAGACAAGCACCGTGATGGACGTTTGAGTGGAGATTTCTAGACTGCTTGATGAGACTTGTCGAGATTTCGGGCAGGTGTCGTGATGGAGTACCTTGATGTCTACGCTAAGGGAAAAAGCCCACATGGATGCCGAATGAACACGATCGGTTGGCTTCCCGTCCCCCAGCCACTCGTCATTGTCTCAGATAACATGTCAAATACGCAATAAACAAGTGGGTGGTTTCCAAAGCCTTGAAAACCAAAGGGTAAGCTTGGACTGGGTCACTGATGCCATGTTGGTGTTGATATGCCACGACGCAGATCTTCTGCTTGGCAAGAAAACGCCCATCCTATCAAGTAGACGGGTACATGTTACGCAGGCAAAGGCAATCATGATACCTCGACGAAACATGGACACCCCACGTTTCAGGGTATGGCCGGTTTGAAAAGCACTAACCAAGAGCACCGCCTTCTTGGTCGCCAGGTAGCGTCGCCGGAACAGTCGGCACTAGTTTGCTTAATGGCAATAGAGTACCTGTAAGGCCTGAAGCGACAGGGACTCAATAAAGCTAATTACATTGGGAAGTTTCTGCGACACTTTCCACCAGCACCAGAAGCCTAAAAGATAATTGTGCTCACGGGACGAGGTAGATGGCGTTGTATTCGCTTGGAACATCACAATGTACAGGGGTGTTGGAAATCGACAGTGCCACCTTGTATGTGCCGTAACTGGACAACGGCTGAAAACATGTTTGTTCAACGCACTCGGTCCTTTTTCTCGCGAGTCCTTACCGGACCTTTTCCGCTTGGAATATGTACGACTTGGTGTGTTGGGTGAAACATGTTATGCAGTGAACGCTGGCTTCAGATACCTCGTCACGACTTTTTATACCATCATTGAGCACGTACATTAAAAGCTGTGAGATTCACATGTGTCTACAGCCTTGACACACAGACGCATACATTCATTTTCCGACAACTGTAACCTTGCACGGCAGCGGCACAGTGAAATCTCTTGCTGACATTATCTTGCCCTTTTCATACAGAGTCTCCGCCGCTTGTGATACGGCCATGAGTAACCCCCCCGAAGAAACACGGCACACATAAGCTTTCTCGGCATCAAAGCTGCAAACCATGTCACAGTAAGAACCCTAGCTAGCACACTGCCGGTAATGCAGAGCGTTTCCAAATACTCTGACTCGACTTATGCGTCAAAAAGTCGGTCCTATCGCAAAACGCCACCATGATGCTAGAGGGTGCGGGTTCTTCTTTCAATAGTATGCAGAGCTACATGGATGTTTTAGTTCTTTGACAGGTAGTGACAGGCAGTGACAGGTAGGGACAGGGTCCAGCGGAGATGCCGACACAAGGATGAAGTGTAGGGGAGGGGGGGGAGCAATCACTGCGGAAGCCTACCGATACGCTATTGAGATGCTTGCAAGTGAAGAGAACGGGATGGCTGTCTGCAGGTAGCCTATGAATGAAGCTCCGATAGAACATTTCGGGGGGGTGGGCGAGCATTTGGAGGTGACAGCCAATAGGCTCTTTTCCGACAACAATGGTGAGTACATTGGTATCCATGTTTCTCAACCCGCCATGAAATCCTGGTGCTAGTCTTTCTCGCCCGATGCAGAAGCACAACATCAGCCAATAATAGATTCTTATGCCTGGGATTCCAAACTACCAGGTTGTTCTGCATACGGATCAAGAGAACGCGGGTGGACGTTTTTGTAACTGAACGCCGGGGGTAAGACAAGAAGAGGACCATGCATCCATCCATCCAGTTGGGGTAGTGTTGCAGAAATGGCAGGAGGGACGGACTCACCAGTTCAGAAAAAAGAAGACGGGATCCTATGGTTAGGTTAGGTTGTGTTGGTCAAAGAAGAAGGAACACTTCCAAAAAAGGGTCTGCTAGCAACAGCCATCTTAATAGATGTATTTTTTTCTCACCAAAGTAGACGTCTGCAAACTCTGCCGTTCTTCCAGCTAACTTGTCAACCCTCATATAACTCACCACAGCAAAGACTGTTTGTTACCTAGTCTGTCTTATCAAGTCAAATACTTCCACTTCCCACTCCCTTCCTACAATAGATGCTATCACTCCATCTTATTTACCTTGAAGACTATGGCAAAGAGGGTGTTCTCGCACTGTCTCTCTGCCAGTGTAATTGTCTAGTTTGACAATCTGTCCAACGTCGACGTCTGCTTTTTTTCTTTTCTTTTCTTTTTGCGGGAAAATAGTGTATCAATGAGGGAGAGCGTAGTAGTTTAGGGTGAGAGAAAGTTATAAATGGGGCGGTGGTATGCATTGTATATCTAGGACAGGACGGATTTCAGCTTGCAGCTTCTGTGTGAGTTATGGGAGGGGGTTTGACATGTCGTGTGATTTCTGTTGCAAGTCATCAAGTCCAAACTTGGATCATAATTTTTTAAAATGTAGTTGTGATGATAGAATTCCTCTCCATGTCAAAAAGTTGAGATGTTTCTAGTATTTAAGTGGTGTTGTACGCCTAACCTTATGCGATGCAATGTTGTGTGTCTATACACGGTCTAACCTGGGTATCATACCGAGCCTGCCCAATTCTTGTCCATCAATTCTAATTCAATAAGATTCTAGCATCTTCCTTGTTGATGATGACCTCTTCGCCTTCCCATGAGTACTTCCGCCTCACGAGTTCAAATACAATCAGCCCTGCACTTGTACTAGGCACTTGTCGAATCGTGCCCATGAAAAAGCCCCTGTAAAGATAGTGTCTCCATCCGCCAGCTCGCTTGGCCAATATCTTGCATTGCGCAAAGGTTTCCTCGTAAGCATGGTAGTACCTGCGCATGATTTGTGACGGTTTGTTCTCTTGTTGTGCTTGGAAGTCAAGGGACTCCAGACGACGATAGTGGACGTCTTGGATTTCGGTCAAAGGGTGCTGAATGAGTTGCGAGGTGATGGACGCAGATATGCCTGCCAAGAGAAGAAACGCAGGCTCCAAGGCGAAGTGGGGTTTGATAACTGGCCGATCATCGCTCTCGTCGTGGAATGTGGCGCCCTTCTCGAGCAAGGCATCGCGTGTACGACTGCCGTAATAGCGAGTGACGTATTCGTAGTATCCCTGGCTCTTGACTGTCTCAAAGGTGCCGAAAAAAACTGCGGAGCCAAAGGCGTCCTTGAAGAAGCTCAGGGTCCAACCTGCAAATATGCCCTGCAGACCAAGAGAACGTAGCTTGTGGCCTGCAAAATGCCACATGGTCTTGTATCTGCCATGGAGGATGTCGGCGGTGCGGAAGCGGGTCTGCAGGGCATCAAAGGGTGCAGCGACGATGGACTGGAAGCCGCCTGCTATCAGACCTGCGGTGAAAGTAACCGAAGGGGATGGCGGGGGGTACACGCGCTTGGTCTGGTAGGAGGAGGGCTCATGTAACGAGGACAGGCTGTGCAAGTAGGCCGTGTAGAGAACTGCGCCAATGCTGGCCAGAGTTAGCCCGTGTGCGCTGCACAGGTGCATGCCACATACCAAGTGTTGGCCATGAGTGGCGGGAGCACCTGGAGCGGTATGAAACCCCATCCCTCTGTGCGTATGGCATGGGCCAGGACCGCGGGCGTCGTCATCCTCCACGACCACTTTGCGTTGGCTGCGACGTAGGGATTTATGGCTCTCGCATAGCCCATGTAGTCGATGCGGCCGCGAAAAAAGGCCTTGACGGGGGCGCGAAAGTAGAAGGCGGCCATGCGAGCAGCCACAGCGCGCATGCCGGCGGCTTGCACACCCGTCGCAGGCGCCTTGTTTGGCTGCTGTGGACTGTCGGGCGGCGTGTCGCTGCGGTCATGGTTGCGGTCATGGTGGCGGTCATGGCCGCGGAGAGGAGCAGCAGTGGTGGTAGGAGAGCCTCCAGCGCGGACACTGGGGCCGGCCGTCATCGCATATCATGGAGGACGCGAGAAGGGCAGGTCGTTGGGGGAGAGGCGGCCAAGGGTGGAAAGTCGAGGTGAAGGTCGAGGCACGTGGGCCTGTCACCGACGTGTGCAAGCAGCTAGAGAGCAGCCCGGTGACGGGCAATGCAGCATCTGCCAGAGCCCCAGAGCCCCAGAGCCCCAGAGCCCCAGAGTCCAAGAGGGGCTGGCCACTGCTGCCGCCTGGCAAGACAGCCCGGCTCTCACGGCCAGCGCACAAGGGCTGTTTGCGCAGTGACGTCGTCGCCGACCCCCGTCCCTTTCCGTCGTGGGCTCACGCGTTGACGCGCTCCCTTGTCTTGGCACTGGCCCATGATCGCAGTCGCGACTTTTCTCCACCCTCACTCCTCGCCCTCGCCCTCGCCCTCTCCTCCCTCTCCGCCGCCGCCGTCTCCCCGCTCCAGGCTCCCGCGCGCCTTTTGCCCGCTACCATGTCCGACGACATCGTCATCGACAAGCAGCTCTTCCACGAGCGCCTGAGCAACTTTGTCGCAAAGTGGAAGGCCGACAAGCGCTCGGGCGACGCCGTCTTCCAGGGCGCAGCCTCAATCGCGACCGTCGTGGGCAAGCAGAGCGAGCCCGGAATCTACCTGAAGCCCGCCGCTTTCCAGGTGAGTCTGCCGCTACGACGCCTGCGATTCATGCGCGCACAGGAGCTGACACGGCGCCTCTCCAGCTATGGCTGCTAGGCTACGAGTTTCCATCGACCCTGTTCATCCTCACCCCCGACTTGCTCCAGATTGTCACAACCAAGAAGAAGGGTGCGTGTCGAATACCTGCCTGCGTGAGCCACATGGCGCTAACACCGGCGTGATGCAGCTTCGTACCTCGAGCCGCTCAAGGGCGGCAAGGTGCCCGTGGAGATTCTCGTGCGCGGAAAGGACGCCGAGGAGAACAAGAAGCAGTTCCAGGCATGTCTCGACACACTCAAAAAGGCCGGCAAGAAGATTGCTGTGCTTAAGAAGGACTACTCCACCGGAGCTTTCGCCGACGAGTGGAAGGCTGCGCTGCAGGAGGCTGCCATCAAGGACGAGGACCAGGTCGACCTGGGCCCCATCCTCTCCAATGCTGCCTTGTCTGTCAAGGATGAAAAGGAGCTCGTCAGTTGCCTACTCCCCCTGCCACCGTGTATCCCTCCCACTAACCCTTCTGTAGCGAATCATCCGCGATGCGTCCAGAGCGTCCAGCGCCCTCATGACTAACTACTTTGTCGAGGAAATGTCCGAGATTCTCGACTCGGAGAAGAAGGTCACCCATCGAACTCTTGCCGACAAGGTCTCCAATAAGATTGACGACGCAAAGTTCTTCGAGAAGCAGAAGGTGTCCAAGGCTTTTGATAGCATGCAGCTTGACTGGTGTCTACAGCCCACTGTCCAAAGTGGCGGAACCTACGACCTAAAGTTTGCTTCCGAGCCCGACGACAACAATCTGCACGCCGGTGTCATCATTTCCGCACTCGGCCTCCGTTACCAGACATATGGCGCCATGGTCGGCCGGACATACATGGTTGGCCCAAACAAGGAGCAAGAGAACGCCTATAAGCTACTTTTGACTATTCATGAGCTGGTCATCAAGTCCATCAAGGACGGTGTCGTGGCCAAGGACGTTTATAACAAAGCTCTGGCGCATCTCAAGTCCAAGAAGCCAGACTACGAGAAGAACTTTGCCAAAAATGTGGGCTACGGTGTCGGTACTGAGAACAAGGACAACTCGCTACTCCTTAGCGGCAAGAATTTACGCGTGTTGAAGGATGGCATGACATTGGTCGTTCAGACTGGTTTCCAGGATCTGGAGAACAGCAAGCCGCAGGACAAGAAGAGCAAGAGCTACTCGCTCGTCTTGACAGATACTGTGCGCGTTGGACAGGGGGATTGCGCCGTCTTCACCAAGGACACGGCTTCTGATCTCGAGTCCATTTCCTTCTTCTTCAACGACGAGGAAGAGGAAGAGGCAAAGCCCAAGGTAAAGAAGGAACGTGCCCCAGCCATTGCGCAAACCAACATCACAAAGACTCGAACACGACACGAGCGGACGACCAACCAAGACGCAGAGAAGGAAGAACAGCGACGACAACATCAAAAAGAGCTGCATGCCAAAAAGCAGCAGGAAGGCCTAGAAGAGTATGGCGAGGACGCAAAGGCCTTGAACGGTACCGAGGAGAAGAAGTTCAAAAAGTTTGAGTCGTACAAGCGCGACAATATGCTACCTCCTTCTGTCGCCAAGCTGGAGATTGTTGTGGACAAGAAGGCCCTAACAGTGCTTCTCCCCATCATGGGCCGACCCGTGCCGTTCCATATCAACACCATCAAGAATGCCTCTCACACCCCCGAGGCCGACTTCACATCACTCCGTATCAACTTCCTTTCGCCAGGTCAGGGTGTCGGTAGGAAAGACGACCAACCATTCGAAGACCCCAACGCACACTTTATTCGAAGTTTGACCTTCCGCTCTCATGACATTGATCGCATCGATCAGATCACGAAAGATATCACTGATCTCAAGAGGGATGTCGTCAGGCGCGAGACGGAGAAGAAGCAGTTGGAAGACGTTGTTGAGCAGGATAAGCTCATTCTTCTCAAGACTCGCAAGCCTTTCATGCTTGATCTCATCTTCATCCGGCCTGCACTGGACGGAAAGCGCATTCCTGGAAGCGTCGAGATTCATCAGAACGGTTTGCGTTACATCCACGGCGCCAATGGCTCCAAGGTAGAAATTCTATTCAGCAACATGAAGCACCTCTTCTTCCAGCCTTCGCAACATGAGCTCATTGTCATTATTCATGTCCATCTCAAGAACCCCATCATGCTCGGCAAGAAGAAGACAAAGGACATTCAGTTTGTTCGCGAAGCCACAGAGATGCAATTTGACGAGACGGGTAACCGCAAGCGTCGACACAAGTTCGGTGACGAGGAAGAATTCGAGCAAGAACAAGAAGAGCGCAGGCGGCGTGCGGCTCTCGACAAAGAGTTCAAGAACTTTGCCGAGAAGATTGCAGATGCTGCACGGAACGAAAACGTCAGCGTCGACATTCCTTACCGTGAGCTTGGCTTCAACGGTGTACCATCGCGTTCTTCGGTGCTAGTGCAGCCCACGACAGACTGCCTAGTACAGCTGACTGAGCCACCCTTTACCTGCCTTACTCTCTCTGAGATTGAAATTGTTCATCTTGAACGCGTGCAGTTTGGTCTACGGAACTTTGACATGGTCGTTGTTTTCAAGGATTACAACCGTCCTCCTGTGCACATCAATACCATCCCTGTCGAATCTTTGGATCCTGTCAAGGACTGGCTAGATTCAGTTGACATTCCCTTCAGCGAGGGACCGCTCAACTTGAACTGGGCAACGATTATGAAGACAGTCACCTCAGACCCACATTCATTCTTCGCCGATGGTGGTTGGTCTTTCTTGGCTACCGACTCGGATGACGAGGATGGCCAGGATGAAGAGGAGGAGTCTGCGTTTGAGGTGTCAGAGTCTGAACTCGCCATCTCGGATGAATCGTCTGAGGAGAGCGACTTTGACGAGAATGCGTCGGACGAGATGAGCGATGAGGGATCCGAGGACGACTTCTCCGAGGGTGAGTCGTGGGATGAGTTGGACAAGAAGGCAGCCCGAAAGGACAAGGAGAGCGCACACGATGAGGACGAGGATGACGACAAAGCTAAGAAGAGGAAGCGTTGAACTACCGTCGTACCACGTTTCTTTTTGGCAATGGTACCGTTTGGGTGACTAACATGGCGTGTGCTATTTTGGCTACAGTTCGAATGCCAGAGACTGACTCTCTGGGCGGAAAAACGTACAAAAAAGACATGACACGGCTTGCCTTTTCTCTTTTTGGCATTGTCTCATGCAGCTTTGGGTGTCAATCTCGCTTCAAGGGACAGGCAGCGGGACCGGATTGAAGCGAGGCTTTGGCGTTTGGCGGGACTCTTTTACAAAATGATTTAGTGCGTTCGATTTGGCGAAATGCTTTGATTGCAAACTGTCCCATCTTCCCCCGTCTTTGTGATGTAGTTGACAAGCACAGAACAGAACAGAACATGTGCGCACACATGCATGCATGCATGCAGGCAGGCAGGCAGTCGTGGAAGAAGAGTGTGAGTGGGGAAGGTGTGCATTATACCCCGGGGACACATGAAGCTCAATTTGATGCTTGTGCCCCTCCTCGTGCCAAAAAAAAGCATATCTTACAGCGCCAGAATATGTACAATGATGGTCTGCTTCTCTGGAAGCAGCTTGACTGCCGCCGCCGCCACCATCACCACCATCACCACCGACGACTCCTCCTTTCGTCGAATATGTGGGCGTCTGGATCCCTAAGCGCCTTGCTCCTGCTCCAACGGCAAGGCTCACTTGCCACCCTGAACCTGATCCTTGAGCTCCTTTGTCTTCTCTGCTACCATGTCTGCGACGCCCTTTGCCTCGTCTGTTGCACCCCGGGTCCTCTTGACCATCCTTTCTTTCCACACCTTGTCCTCCTCATCACGCATTTCCAGCTCCTTCAGCCATCTCCCCCGCTTGTCCATCCTCTCCTTCTCCACCACCATCTTCTCGTGGTCCTTTCTCTTGACGCGGTCCTTCTTCCAGTACAAGTTTCCTGCGACCAGCACAGCAATGGTAAAGGTCTGGGCGTAGAGACGGCGGCGAAAGTACAAGTTGGTCAGCTTGTGGTCGCCCTGGCGCATGGAGCGCGTCGCGCCAACAATGGCCCATACGGTCAGGCCGCAGCCGAGGGGTACGAGGGGCTCCTCGCGGAAGCGACGCCAGATCTTGTCGATTGTGTTTTCGTTGTAGAAGTCGCTGTCATGTCTCAGCGACTTTTCGCCAAGGTGTCGCAGTGCAGCTTATTATTGCCTGCGCGAAAGAGGAGAGTGTGTGGGGACATACGCATTCTCGTCAAATGAGGACGGCAGCGGTGCGTTATTGCGCGGACCGGGACCGGTAGCCATGGTGGTGGGTGCGGAGGCGGCGGAGGTGTCGCGTGAGTGGGGGAGCAGGCGGGGACGGCAACAGGAATTGGAGGTGCGTGTGCGTGTGCGTGGGGCGGCAATGCTGCTGGAGAGACTCTATGCTTCAAGCGGCCGTGCAAAGCGGCAATTCAGCTCGTAGGTGCTGGGGGCAGGTGCAACAGACGCATGAATTGTCACGGAATGCGGAGCTGGTGGATGGATGAGCTCATCACTTTTGCGCGCGGTCGGAGGTTCCTTTTTCTCCGGGCGCCGATGTCGTGTTGCGCATGCACGCCGCGTTCCAGCCGGTTCACGTCAACGATGGACTAGAAGCGTGCATCCATCCGTGCCATACATCTTCTGCATCGTCAGTTCGCCTTGATGAGCTCCACGGCGACCGACGACAACTTCTCGCGGCGCCATGAACGATGAGGGCGAGTCTTCCCGAGCCGCGTTGCGCCGCCGCCGCCGCAGCAGCAGCAGCAGTAGCAGCAACGCCTCCGAGGATGCAGGCCCCGAGAGTGTGATTGCCCAGGTCGACGACGAAGAAGAGGTGCGAGAGAGAGAACAGGCGGCCAAGGAAAAGAGGCTGGATGCAAAGAGAAAGAGAATTCGCCTGCTGAACGAGCTTCTGCGCGAGCTGGATCTGGCCGTGTACATGGAACTCATCGCGCTCTACTACCTCGAGTACGGCTTGTCACGATCCCCAAAAGGCTTCCATGCTGATGATAATGCACTAGCTGCTCCTTCTTCTGGTTGCTCGTTCGTGCATTCATACACGGCAGCCTGCTCACGCCTGCCCCGGATTCGGCCCTCGACCGCCCACCAGACGACCCCAAGCCATTTCTGCCCCTCGTGCTCTTCTCGTTTGCCGTCAACTTTAGCCTGCATCTTATTTGTGCCGCTCCAGCCGCCGGTGAGGACACCAGGGGCTATCTGCATGGTGGCTTGATGATAGACTTTATTGGCCAGCAAGGGCCGACTAGCAAGTGGAAGCTCGGGGGGCTGGACACGTGCATACTGCTCCTGCAGCTTGTTATGGTTTCGGTGCATGTCAAGAGACGAGAGTTAAAGAAGAAGCTAGCGAAGATGTCGGCTGGCAGAGGGGTCGCACCCAACAGTAACGCAGCCACAGACACACCAGCAGGAACCACTCAACAGACGGCATCATCACCACCACCACCTGACAATGCGGACCGGGAACAGGACGCTGATTCCGAAGAACGCGGCCTCTTGCGGCGGACCGACTCCATGTCAGATATAGGAGCCGATCCCGACGAGAACGACGGCCTGCTCACGTCAGCCTCTGGGACTGGCCACATGGACGCGCTGGATATGCTCATCTCTGGGCAGTGTGTGATTGGCGAATTTACCTTGGTCGATACGCTTTTCGAAGAGAATAGGAATTACAATGCATATCGCCGGACGCGCGCGCAAGGAACAAGCGACATGCCCGACACGCTGAGAAGGCTTAACACCCTACGTCAGAGATTCGCAGTAGGCGGTGGCTGAGGGGCTGTAACAAAATAATCCAATCCAATCATTATTTCCTTGACACTGCACATCATCATAGCGTTGCACATTGTTGAGCCTCACCCCATAGGTGATGCACACGCATGTATCCCCCACGCTTTGGTGGCAACGCCCTGTTTAACTTTCCCTATCGATGCCCGCAACGTTACATGTGTACGCTGCTTGCGCTATCTTGCGCGCCTAGGCCCACACCTTATTCTCCTCGGAAGTCTATTGTGATGTGACGCGATGTTCTTATTAAAAACAAGCCCATGCAAAAAGCCTACAGGTTGTCAAGCGCCATGATGACGATGATGGCGGCGGCGGCGACGATGACCATGACGATAATGAACGAATGGTGACAACAGCGGTGAACATTAGTCAAACTTTGGTTTTCCCAATACTCCCCCTCCCCCCCCTCAAAATCCAAGTTTGTCCAATGCTGAATCGTACGCGCAAGGATAAGATTTCAAGCGAGCCCCATCGTTCCTCGATTGCCTTTCCCTTCCCTTCCCACACCGATGACGGTTGTGCCGCCCGCTCAACGGCATCCTATCCGCATGCCGCCCCCGCCTGGTCAGCTCGCGTAAACATGGTCGGTGTGCACATAAGCACCCCCCATATCGCCATGATTACTGATCGCGATACTAATACCTCTGCAACACGCGAATCTCCTCCCGAGATCGATCCTACACTATGTCTTGCGTTCGCGCTTCCGGTGGCGGTCCGCCTCGCTACCGTTCTGGTCCCGGGTCGCCTCTCTCGAGGCGGCGGCGCAAGGGCAATGCGGATTCGACCGTTTTGAGACGTGACAAAGCTGCCATCGGTGAAGGCAAACATGATGAGTGGCTTGCCTCACATGATTTTTTTTTCCATGTCTCCCTCTCGCAAATTGCATAGTGTCTCTTTTTGGATGTGAGTGCATCTGCATCGAAACGTCATTTCCACAGAGTCGTCGCGTCCTTTTAGTTGTCACGTTGTGCGTGGCTGCTGCTGGCTGTAGCCATTGCGACCGTTTTCTGCGTCCCCACGTGGGACGGGGCTGGCTGTGAGTAAAAACAAGGTGAGGAGCAAAAGGCGTTATCCCTCGCCGTCGGAGCTCAAAGGGCTACTCTACCAATGCCCACGCTTCCATCACCCCCAAATCTCGTAGATATCGCGACGGCGTTGGCTATATACATTGTCATTTGTCCCCGTGCTCAGCGCCGGGCGGGAAGAGGGGGGGGGAAGGGGGGGTGCAGCGACAAGCAAATGACTAGATCCCGCCAAACAGCACATCAAAAATACAAGGCAATGTCGCACCATTTTCCTCATTGGCTGTGCGAAAGCCCACCTGAGTAATTACACATGACTCTTTCGTTCTGCATGCTGGCTGACATGCATGGTGGTGCATTGCTAGGGCGCTGGAACCACATTGTTGGGATGGAGGTGCACGTAACACGTGCAGAAACCGGGTGTGCGTGCATGAAAGGATGATATGTGTGGGTCGTAACGATAGAGATGAGATGAGGATATAAATGGAAATGGGTATGGGTTTGTCAAAATGTCTTCCTGATGGATCAAGGTCAAGATACAGGGGTTTCGATGGACGCTGAGTCGGACGACAGATCCGGATACGCTTGTCACGCTGATACTAGGTATCGGATGTCATGTCCCCCCCCCTTCCCCCACCCCATCCCCCCGCTCTGGCATACTCTCGACAAGCGAAATAGCACCGCTGCGGCGAAGTTCGGTGCTCACTGCCCCTTGACCTAGATAAAATATCCTAGCATCTGCAACTCGCATGGCACGCAAGGCGTGCAAGGGTTCCTGCCCGGATAGCGGTGACAACGTTCCCACATAATCCCGTCGGCCTGCCCGCAAGTGCATGGGGATGTTGACATGGAGACTTTCCCTCCACTCTCTCTGGCTAGAGACATTGTGTGCCAGTCCCAACTCTTATTGTTGCGCAAGCCAGCATCCGCATCACATGCATAAGCGCCGGTCGGCCATTCATCGCTGCTCCCACGCTGGCAGAGTCTTTGATATTTCCCTCCTTACGTGCTCTCTAGTCCAATGATTCATGACACTGCAGGGATATGATGAGATGGCAATGCAGATGTTGTTGACGACATAAACGCTATGGCATATTCCTTGTAGTGGAGGGGCACGCGTGCAGACTATCGACCCCTGGACTGGAAAGGACCGCAAGGTTGCGAAGAGTTTGCGTCAAGATAATGAGGCGTCGTCGTGTATTGACAACGCGCCAGCCACTGATCTGTGCATGTTTGATCTGCGCCGGAGTAAGGCGCAGTGGTTCGTGACATTGACATTGACATTGACATTTGTGGTATTGCACAATACTGGCCCTGCCACAGTATAACCCGCCTTGTGCATCGTCCAGCTCTGAGGAGCGTGCGGTGAGGCGGATATACACGTGTCGGAGTGGAACGCGGGTGGAGTTTGTTGCGGGTACACTTTATCCTGCGCATCATGCGGCTGTGGAGTACATTAGAGGAAAGAAATCCGCACTAAGCGATTGGTATCTCTCTAGGTCGGCAAGGTAATGAACCGACGGTTCAGGAAGGAGCCGAGCACAGGCATTGCTGGGGCGAAAAACTTCTACAAAGACGGGGTAGGCAGTGCCATGGGATGCCGGACGACGGGAGGTCTGCGAACTACCGATAAACGTACGGAAGGGGTGAGCGCTGAGCGGCCAACCCCAGGGGGATTGGATCCCATGTCTGTCGTGTTCGCACTTGCACGCTGATAGCGTCCATGCAGCTGTGAGGCAGAAAGACCGAGTACAGGATAGCACGTCTCGAGTACATCGCGGGGTTGCGGCTTGTGGGCAGCGCTTGATAGTCAAGGTCATGGGTACCTACACCGTGTGTTCTGCCGCTCGATGTAGCGGTGGGCGACTCATGTCAGCAACGATGCTGTTTGCTGAGTGCGGCTTGTGGTTAGATGAAAACTCGCAAAGCACCGAGCGTCTATGGGTCAAGGAGCGGTGAAGCCAAGGTATGAATCGAGTGGAGAAGGGAACCACACAATGTCACGATGCTTGGAAGGCGATAACATGGCAGCCCATGACCATCACAAATTTTTCGCTCAGGAACAATGACAGCCGATCTCTGCTAGCAACTGCCAATCTGAGACGGAAAAAGTAACAATCTTAAGAGTAGCGCGCAGATGGAGCTACTGTGGTGGTATATGTGGGGTGTCTATCGATGCATGGTCACGGGATCGGGACACGATGCAAGAAATGCACAAATCCAATACATCGGGTGAGGGTCTCGGATAACGAAGCTCTGTTTCACGAGATCCGACATACAGAGACAAGGACATCAATATAGACGGGGAGAGATGGACAAAAGGAGAACACGTCCCAACTCGTACATATCGCACTCCGCGACAGGTAGACCCCTACGGAACGTGAAGGGGGTTGAAGTTGGGCATCAACGCATCAACACATCAACGCATCGACGTTTATTAGTCTTCGGCAAACTGCCGGCCTCGAAAACGAGTTCGGGTACACCTGCGGGACGATTTTTCAAACGGCACAACCCTCATAAGGTTCATCTTTTCGGACCGATTTTTGGGTCACAGCACGTCTGTGCTTGGCGAACGACGGAAGTCTGGAGATGTTGCATTATGAAGATATGCCATGTGGCGCCGTCGCACGCTCTCCGTTGAGATCTGTGCATGGCAGACTACCACGCAAAAGCTGCGCGGCGAGCATATACACGACGATAACTAGGTGACGATATCGGCAATTCCGAGTTGGGCAGATGCCGTCGCCAATCATGCCATGCATGGCATGTTCGTAATAGGAGCTTAATTTTAGTTTCTCCAAGGCTGAATGGGATGATCTTCCACATCCGCGTCGACGAACGGGCCGCACCGGAGGTTATTCCGGAGCGAAGAATGCAGAACACACTTTAGAAGATTCCAATGCAACGGCATCCGTGGCTTGAGCCCGCTGTGAACCCCCATTTTAGGTCCCAACCACTGGTATTGTGCTTGTCATCAAGCGTTAGCAATGCATGTGTCTGGTGATGTACTTCATTAGGCTGCATACGTGGTCACTGGTAACTCGTGTGTCTGTTGTCAACTTGGCATCCTCGCTGTTGGCAGTACCTTCGTGTTGAAACTACTCGAAAGCGATGCGCCAAGGTAGGGTGCTACGAAAGACGGCAAGCTTAGCTCAGACAGAAAAAAATTGGTACCCACTGGTACCTGATCCGGCCGATCATTTGGAGTGAGGCCTGACGCTTCGTATTCCGGTGCAGATTTTATATGGTGGAACGGCTTTGTGGAGTTTGGTATTGCCTAGCGTCAGGTGTCGACCAAGACTTAGTTTTCTGCCCGGCTGCAGGACGTTGAATTGGCAGTGATGCAGTCAGCATGTCAGAAATGTACAAAACCGTTGCAAGGTGGCAAATATACACATGGCCGCCACGTCCCGAAACCATGCTTTAGCATGAACTTGATCCACAAACCAGTGCCGATGCTGGGCTGATTAACCGGTAGAGTTTGGAAGCCCGCATTTTAACTTTAGCCCAACAATCGTCATCCCCCGTGCCGACGCACTTCAGCTGACTGCGCAGTGAAAGTGGTAATTGGCAATCCATGTTTTGACGGAACGAGGTCCAGATTAATAGAGCTAGGCAGCTGTCATGGAGGACGAATCCGCGCCAATAGTCTGCACAAATAATCGATGATCAGGCACAGGGGGTTGGCTGTGGCATGGCGGAAACAGCGGTATCGGAGATGCCCATGACCTTGTGCTCAATAGGAAGTGATAAACATTGAGGAACATAATCGCGGATCAAATGAGACAGCTGCTCCCAAGACCTGTGCTGATCGTTACTCAATAAGAACATGTGTAACGAATTTGGCAACGTATCCAGCCAGCGTTTTGCTGGTACGGAGCATAGTCAAAATGGCTTCGTCTACTGTGCAACAAAAAGATGATTGTAACTCAGCAAAACCCTTGTATTGTATGGTTTGTATAATGCATCGTGCTGAGCCAACGTATCCAAGAAGGAGGCATGGCAACAGGCATATCTACAGCGATATTCTTATCTAGACATAACATTCTACAACTAATTCACAACCACTGTGTACATGACAGCATAGAAAAACAGGGCATAAGAAAGCCCACAAGGGTATAAGGCAAACAATGTACTTTGCGTGCAAACGAAATCCTCGAGTTGGCCTCCTATGCAAAATGAAGGAAGACAATTTCAGTCAGAGCTGCAACAAATGACAGATGACAGGATATTAACAGCATTAAAATAGGGATCAATATCTATGTTGATAACGTCCAGTTTCCGAACCAAAAGATTCGCGAAAATTGGGCCGCTCTGAGTAGGGCTGCCTGGAATGCGCTCGCTCGTGCGGGGGCGCCTGTTGGCTTGGAGATGCACCTGGCATCATTGAATGGTTGGCGGGTGAGAACATTGGCGCAGAGTAGTTGTCAGGGGATGGTGATGGTCCAGGCACAGGGTGGTAAGCGCCGGTTCGTCGGCGTACATTTCGGTCAGATTCGCGGCTCTCATCTTCGTATCCAGCATATGATTCTTCTGAACCGTCTCTTGTAGTTGGAGAGGTAGGGTGAGAGATGGATATTGATGGACGTCTCAAACGAGGGGAAGAAGGTCTTGCGTAGTGATTTTCTGCTCCAGGTTGTTGGCTTACAACGGATCGGAAGTAGTCTCTCTCGCCTCGGTAGTACTCGGCATCCTCGAGCGCGTTACGCAGCTGCTGTTCCAAACGAGAAATGCTTACAGACGCGTCACGCTCCTTCTCCTTTCGCCTGGCGCGAAAGCGAGCAGAAGCACCGGCATTACGCCTTCTCTTCTCGTCGGCAACCTTTGAAGCTGCCTGAACGTCGACGGGAATTTGAACTGGATGCCCTTGTTGACTTTTGATCGTCATGAGCTGGATACTGCTCTGGCCGCTAGCTGTCGTGGGAAGCATGTGGTGCTCCATCGACATTGCTATAGATGGCGATTTTCTATCATGTGCTTGAGCATTTTGTGGTACAGCTACCCAGTGTCCTTGTGGTGCGGCATTCTCATAACCGGATGTGACAGAGGTAGATCGACTGTAAGGAGAATAGTGGGTAATGGGACTAGCACTGCCAGATTGAGGATAGTTTGCACTCGGGAGACGAATATCTGAACGGTTTGAAGATGGCCCAGTAGGAAAATATGTGCCTCGGTTCACTGCAGGTGGCGTGGGCAGGGCTGGTTGCGATGCTGCTGAGTCGGAAGGGCGAATACTGCCAGACAAGAAGGGCATTTGATGCGCATCAATTGTGCCGGTTGGAGGGTTAAACATTCCAAGATTCTTCGTTTTGAGCAACCTTGGCGACAGAGTCAAGCGAGGCCTTGATGTAGACTTCCCCAGGGGGTGGACGTGCCTCGAGCTGTTGAGCTCTCCTTGTATAGACTCGACACTGGGACGTCGGCTGAAAGAGGGCAGATTCTGAGAGTGTTGTAATTCGACAGGTGAGGACGACTCCATTTGAGAGGCACTACGTCTCCGGCTATTCGACTGCTGCGTCTGGTCGACTTGGGGATTGAGAATGGAATGAACACCTAGAACATGTCCATATTTTCGATCAGAGGGAGTTGGAGGCGTCTTGGAGAGTTCACGTAATGATGGGAGCGAAATAGGCGGTTTACCAGGACCTTCTCGGCGACTATTTCTGTGAGGTGGCTGCATGCCGGAAAAGGGCTGCGTTGGGGACAGCTGAGGGGTATTTAGCTCTGAACGAGATTCTCCTGCGGGCGGTTGGGACATGGAGAATGTATCTTCAGAGCCCCTCTGGCCACGAAAGCCTGACCATGGGCAGTCCGTCTTGGGGTCGTTGCTGTAAGGTGGAGTGAGGGCTTGGTGATAAAGTCGTGGATAATCAGAGTGAGGCGCCTGAATAGCGGGGAGAATTTGGGTAGCCAGTGTGACGACGAGGGATGGGGGCCGCCTTTAAGACAACCTCCAAGACCAAGAGAGAAGAGGTAAATCTTGCCAAAGTCAAGACGTTGGGTGCTGACGAAGGTGGGACGTCAAGGGAATACCATTCGCAAGTCTCAAGAAAAGCGAAAGTGTTATGAAATGCTTGACAAGACTATTCCAGGTGCAGAGTGGCGACGGGAAGTGGTATACTTGGAGTGGCGCTGAAGCGATGTGATGCGGTGGGAAGAGTGAAGCGCTGGAGATGAAGCTGCACGATGTCTGGGGAGCAGTAAAGCATATAGTATGAATGTGCGGTGAGCGGGAAGATCACTGAACAGACAACAAATCACAAACATGCAGACGCCCCTGCCCACCTAGTCCACATCGCATGCATAAAGAGAAAGTAGCCTGGTACATCAAGTCCTGTCGGCGTCTTTGACGGCGCTAGGCATGCCGGGATTTTGCTTGTAGGCACATCTCGAACGCTACTGCGCGCGGATGCGGAAGAAGACGCAACAGCCAAGCCATGGGCCACGACTCACACCAGGTGCGACGTGCCCCCCCCCATAGCGACGCAAGCGCAGGCCAGGGCCATAGAACCCCTGCCTTTTTGCGCAGCAGCCCTCGCGACCATCGGAGTGCAGTCCGGGCAGGGTTGTCTCATTGTGACTGCACCTCACCATGCGCCAAAGAATGAAGCAAAGGCCTGCCGCGCCCTGCCGCGGCACACAAGAATGCGTGCACCTTTTTTCTTGTTGGACGTGATCATTGGCAGACAAGCCAGGCTGTAGTTCCCCCCCGGAACATTGTTTTGCGCCGCATGCGCATGGCCAAAGAACGGATGAGGCACAGGCGCCTCGATCTGCTCGCTTTCAGTGCAGCCCAATCGATCGAAGACAGCGAATCATTACCGCATTTGCCAATAATACGAAAGCAAGAAACGTCAGCCGCTCCGAGGTGGGAACGGCAAAAAACAACGTCTCGCCCGCGAGCGGGAGGGAAGCTGAGAAAATGCAGGGGAGGCGGTTTAGGCGCCCCCCCAGTGCTTTTGCTTGTGAGCTCGCCCTAAGCACGTCACACCCAATGCAACCAAGACTTGTCGATTCTTTTTCTGCGCACCGCTCAGAGCGCTTGACGGCCATCAAACGTCGAAGAGAACCATACGACGGACCGCATATGTGTATAAATGGCCGAATTTGTGCATTACCGATATTGCCGTCCAACACACTAAACGCCATCTGTCGCTGGGTCAAATAGAAATGCTCCGCGAGAGGCACCGAGCCCGCGACCTGGGAACTACTTACACCCCACGACACGTGGGTACCGCCGGGAGCCCATCCGCGTTGCGCTACACACTGCAAGGATCGAGCTGGCAGCGTCCTCGTGAGCTTCCTGGCATATAATCGCCGACGCTTCAGCACAATGCCTGTAGGTTATCGCAAAAAACCCTGAGCGCAAACCCGAGATTCAGTCCTTTCCATCTCTTCTTGTGTACAGAGCACTGCATCTGGCCAAATCAATCTTCATAGCCATGTTCGCGTGAGCCCCTGCTGTCTCCTTATTGATCGCCATGACTAAGGCGACCGCATCCCGCCAACACCCCACGTTACTCTGCATGTCTATGGCTCATGGCTTGCGTCAAGATGTTGACATGAAGCCCAGGGGCACTGCATATGGCTCCACAGCAGTATGAAGCGTACAAACTCATCTCCCACAACAGTAATCTTCTACAAAAACGTGCTCAGGTATCGCTCAGGTTCGCTTAATCTAGACCTGCAGCATGCTCGTCCGCACTGATTCTGGAGGCTTCGATCAACCCAGATGGGTCGACACATGGGTGCCTGCACCTAATCGCCGCAAGCACCAGGGCCGACAACCTAAACGTCATAGGCTGTATCCGGTATTGTGGTCCCCGGACCCCCGGCGCCCCTCGATTGATCCGAGCTAGTCGGTTAGTTTGCCCCACCAATGCTGTGCTGTTCCAGACTGTCGGATCCATTATCACACCAGTCCAAATCCAGAGTTGGGTCGACCAAGCAGAAGAGGGCATCGAGGCTGTTCGCTTTCTAATGGTCTGATCTCGTCTCTACATGTTAAGCTGCCGCCACGTGAAACGTACCTGGCCCGGCACACTGGGAACGCATTTCCATTTTGGGGCTGGTTAAGATTGAATAGAAGGCCTCGGCTTGCACTACCTTTTGCTTTTTGTGACTACGGATGCCTCACCGTCTTGTAACACACTACTGACCAAGAGATGCGAATGACGTCTGTTAAGCGAACTTCGGCAGCTTCCTTATGTCGTGATTCAGCCCAGAAAGGCACTCGCAGCTTGGCGCGGTGGACTATAATACCTACTGACGATACAAGGTATCCCACAAAAGTCCCGACGGGCCGTGATCTGCCATGCACTGCCACTCCAGATGACACCAAGGCTTGTTGTCAGCTTAGAACGTCTACATGCATTGCAGAGCAGGATTCAAAAGCAACAAATGTATGAGATGTGCGCAGTAAAGAAAGTGAAAATGTACCTCTTTCGTAGAGATGCAGCTGTGGGATCCATCGTCAAGGGTGGACGTGCGCTAGGAACGTATGGAATATGACAGCTCCATCACACGCCCTCGCCAAAGGATTACAAGCATCATCCCAAAAGAAAAGATCGACAATAATTTGTAGTCAACACACCCCACACGCACACACACCAACGAAGAAATATCAATTTGGTTTTATTCCAAAACAACAACAGCTCTCATTGAAAAATCGCTCTCTTCACAAATCTTACTAACTGCCGTCCCACGGCCCGCTCATGAATAACTCCGACGGAATGCCGAATGTGAATCATTTACAGGAATGGTATTATCCCTGGTCTATATACACCGGAGGCCTGCTATTTGTGATTGGTCTGCTGGACAGACAGCGTCTCAAAGTCAGCACACTATGTGTTCCACCAGTCTCTTTTCAACAAGGTTACAACGACGATATCAAGGGTTCGACACAACTCTGCAAAATCCACTGCTGTGATCCAATGGAGCCCTTGTTGTAGCAGGATGGACAATTTAGCAAGCTAGTGTTGATGTTGTGATCCTGATAAGAGATAATCTATCTCTGAACCCAAACCCCACGTGGTCAGCTCCTACTCTCGCCAAACATCAAGCGCGGAGATGCTCCAACTCTAGATTAAGACCCTTGCTGAACACAAGTGGAGATGGCTCATCAGATGTTGTCCTAAATTCGGCATCCCTTTGCAAGTCATGTTGCCCCTTACATAGTGAAGGAAAGAGAATAGAGTTAGATTGGGTCGATCACTACATCGGATTAACGCGATAGCCGCGCGTCTCGTAGTCCTCCTTGCTGAGAGCAGTTGCAACAACCAGATGTCTGTGCCGTGCTCCGTTTAATTCTCTTAAGCTTGTTTCAATATGAATAATCGTGACTCGTGCTAAAATCGTACGAGACCTCTAATGACACTTAGTAAACGCGCTATGTGTTCTTGGCTAGGTACCTCCACTTCCAACTCTAAAACACCTCAACGAAGTTAATTACATCCCCTTCGGAGATACGCGACACTTCCCGAAAGATGGCAACAATTAACGAGCAGTGGAAGTTGGGTGGCGCTCGCGTGTTGATGGCTGTGTGCGCCGTTGTTTAATTCATGTGTAGTGGGCAAGTAGTTTGGGGGGATAATTCGGTAGGATCGTCTAGTAGTATGGTCTAGTGGGATCTTCCGATTATAGTTTTCGCCTAGCAAAGCGAGCCCAGGAATTATTTGCTTTTTTCTTCCATCGAGGTTCCCACAGGCGACGTCAGTAACTAACCACTAGTTGATCTGTGTTGATGACATGACCATCTCCGGCACCCGCGAAGGATCCTAGAAATGTCTCTTACCGCATCCTTTGGCTTTGAAGAACTTCTAGAGCAGTCGATGATATTCCTTCCCAGACGGCGTTGAGTCCGAGTAAAAATACTGATCAATAGTATTTGTGATTGTGAAATCACCACAAATAGACACTGCCTATAATCTCCAAAATATTGGTATATCATCATTTCTAATTGCGCATTGCATACTGTATACAACCCTTCTGCTCTAATGCCAACGTCACCGCTGAAGTATAGTGACCCAACTATGTTTGTGGACAGCCCAAAGCTCTGAGATGGCGTCAATTCACGTGCTGATGAGCTGTGAAATGATCTTTCCGGGTGATCAGCTGACGGATTCATCCATGAATACTCCTGCGACGCAATATCAATGATGACGTCTCCATTGCAGAATCAATTCTGAATTTGACTGATCTTGTTATAGTTGGTCACGCCAGGAACCTCGGTGCAAGTATAATGGAGGGATTATCCTGGGTGTGTCTTCCGAAGCGCAGATATTTCACAATTCCCATCACAATACTATTGATGAACTGGCCGTATTTACTGAGCAGCCTTAAGTTGAGCCCAGGCGTCATTTTCGCTTTTTTTTTTAAATAAAGTTTTCACTTGAATAGTTCTATGAAGTTGCTGCGTGGGCAACAAATTGCTACCCAGACTGACAGATATTCCATCAAAGGCACGCAATTTTCGGGTAGATTTTCTGTTATTCTACTCGTGCTCACCATGTATCAAGTAATTACATATAGGCTGTGATTTAAAAAGTATGCCATGTTCTTCCTCTTCTTCTCGCGTCCGCCAAGAATCGAATAACTGTGGCCAAGTCGAGTCATCAAAAGTATGTCACAGTCACAGTATATTCAGCGGTAGCAAGAGGGACTTTACATTAAACCCAAAATGAAATTCAATTTCTCCGACCCCCAATTCCCAAGGCGACCCGGCAAAGATGGATGCTCAATTGCTCCGATTAGGTTTACGAAAGAAGAACTTATTGGCGATATGCTTTTCTTTCAAGGCGATCTACGCCTAAACTAGGGGGATACTAAGGTGCGTCTGAGCGATACGAATTTTCTCCGGCTCGATCAGCCGTTGGTGTAAAGTCTTTTGGCGGGAAAAGAACGCATGCATGCATCGTCTCCAGCGGGCTGGGTAAGAAGAAAAGAGGAGCGTGTATATACTTGATTAGTCACGAGGTCAGGAGCAATCATTAAGGTGTTGGAAACCAATGGTATTTGGAATACTTTCAGGCATCTACTTCAGTGTCTTCCCTTCGCCCGGACATCCAGCAGTGCCTGGACTGCCGTGCTGTTTTAGTGCAACGGCAACAACGACAATAACGACCGCCTTGGAGGAAACACAAGATTTAGCATCTTGCTAGGTTGAAAAAATGAATAGCATAGCTTTCTGACAGAAATGACAGCAGACAACAATAACGGGGTATCAGTAATCAGCGTGTTCTAGGAAAAGAAGCGGCGCGGCGTGACTACACGGAGATAGCAAGACATGACAAATACCGATACTGGGAAAAGCCAAAGCTAACTGGCAAGAGCAACAACGAGGAAAGGCGTGATCAAGAAAAAGGTGTGTCTAGGGAAGAGGCGTGTCCAAGGAAAAGAAGTGATTGAGGAAAAAGACTGGATTACCGCGCCCATGAAGCCAGTAATAACATACCTCAATATCTTCTTGTCAACCCAGCACACAAGTATCGTTCAAGTAAAACCCCCATGATTCCACTTACAACTCTCTAGCCCGCTTGATTCGGAACACGGACTCTATGCTCGCGCGCTGCTTCCAGACACTATATGCAGGCATTCCGGACCGTCTACCCGCCGATCTCCCATCCCCACCATGGCTGCTCAACCAGCGATACAACCCGCTGTAACTCTCTTCTCTATTTATCCGTAGCTACTCTGGCTGAAAGAGAATTATGGTCGAGGTACCACGCGCCGAGAAGCCAGGATTTGATATCAACTGGGAGAGTGCTTCCCGTTCACCCCGTGAAATGCGTTGAATAAATAGCAGCGATGGAATAGGATTAAAAAACTCAGGTTCAAGCTACAGCAACAATCGCGAAGAGAGAATCTTAGCCTCTAGTCAAACACTGCTTCGTTTCTTTCCAGCTTTCCATTCTCCCGTCGTTGACGCATCCCTCTACACTCACTCATACTCGATTCGGTAAGTATTTCAAAAAGAGACAGGATTCAAGTTGCAAATTTCGCACAGCGGACAATATAACCCCCGAAGCGTGGTCAAAACACCACATCTTCATCGGCGGCTCATCGGGACGGTGGTTCGGAAAGCGGGAGGGGAGTGACGTTTGCAGAATAGTGGGCGCATAACGTCAAAAGGCAGCATATAGCAAACCCGGTACCTGCCATTTTTTTTATATCTCTACACTCACAACCACGCACCCAACCATGCCGGAAATCAAGAAATACAAAGTCACAGAGGTACGTCGTTGCTGCGTCTTGAATATCTGCAACAAGAGAATGGATTGGACTGGGGGGAGGGGTAGTAGCTCTTGTACCCCGCCTCAACTTTGTACAGGCTCATGCGATTGCTTTTATTTTATTTTATTTCACATTCCGCGACATGGCTGGAAGAAGAAGATGTTGACGAATGATGCTCTGCAATAGCCATATCTCCGCCTCTCGTGCGCGCTGGGCGAAGGCCCCTTTTGGGAGGAGTCGACAAACACGGTGCGCTTCCTCGATGTCGAGAAGCAGGAGCTGCACCGCGTGGACATTTCCGCTGGGCCATCGAGCCACGCGGTGTTCAAGGAATTGGACATTTCGATAAGGTGAGTAGCGCCACCAGAGTCCATGTTTTGCAAATTGAAATCAATAATCGATATTTTCTCGTGGAATGGGGGAATTGGCGGGTTGGAAGGAAGACGAAATTTGCTAACGACTAGCCAGTTGCACGGCAGACATTGAAGGCAATGACGAGGAATTCATCTTCGCGGGTAAATATGGCTATGGCATTGCTAACAAGAAAACCGGCGACTACCGCTGGGTGAAGAAAGTCTGGTCCGACGAGGAAGTCAAAGCAGGGAAGCTAGAGAAGTTTCGTGGTAATGACGGGGCCGTAGACTCTGCAGGGAGGTTTTGGGCAGGCTTCATGTTCGACCCCTTGGTGACGGACTTGAATTCTGATGGTAAGCTTGTGGCCTGTTTTCCATTTTTCCCCCTTCCAAACTTTTGTTCTTCAGAAATTACAAAACTTTGTTTGTTCGGTCGTTTGTTTCAATCATTCACTCGTTCACTCATCCACGCCCACACCCACACCCACACTGACACCCACACTCCCCCAGGCGCCGTCTTCCGCCTCGACGGGGACCTCACCCTCCACCGGCCCCTAACCAACATCACCATCCCCAACGGCACCACATGGAACCAATCCGACACGGCCATGTTCTTTGCCGACAGCCCCGAAAAAACAATCTACACCTTTGACTTTGACCCCTCCACCGGCGCGGCAATCAACAAGCGCCCCTTTTTCGTCATACCAGAGGACAATCGCTACGGCGCCGACGCCGTCCCAGACGGACACTGCCTCGACGAAGAGGGCTACATGTGGACGGCTCTGCACGGGGGCAGTCGCGTGCTGAGAATCTCGCCGCAGGGAGACGTCGTCGCGGAGATTGAGCTGCCGACGCAGCAGCCCACGTGCCCGTGCTTTGTGGGCGAGGAGCTGTTCATCACGAGTGCGGGCGGCACGGGGGGAGAGGACGGCAAGGGCGTGGATGAGTTTGCGGGCAGTGTGTTCAAGGTCAATGTTGGCGTCAAGGGGTTGAAGCGGTTCAAGTTCAAGTTCGAGGGGGGTGTAGCGTCGTGAGTGTGGAGATTCAGAGGGAGAAGATGCAGGAAGAGGAGACGGCGAATGGTGGGAGAAGATAAGAGAAGAGAAGAGAAGAGAAGCGATTGAATCAAAGAATGCTCTATTCCAACCTCTATACACTACTGTTACAAGTTCTGGTTACACCCACTCCACACCAAGGTGGAGTGATTTTGTTTTGTTTTGGCTAGCTCATGGAAATCGTCACATACATCTACATTATGCACTGCCATTCGGCACCTTTACTGTGGTCCCATCCTTGCCAGCACTCTCCGACGGTTCTCCCCAAATTGTCTTGACCAACAACTTCTTGTTGATCTTGCCCATGGCATTTCTTGGGATAGTCTCCACAACCTTCATCTCCTGGGGGATCTTGTAATTGACCATGACATCCTTCAGTGCTCTCCTCATATCCAGCGCTGACCACGCCTTGCCCGCCCTTCCAGCCGTCTTGCCTTGCTCAGACAAGACCACCACGGCGGCAACCTTCTGGCCCCATGCTTCGGAAGGTAAGCCCACGACGGCAATTTCACTGACTTGTGGCAGGGAGAGCATTTCGCGCTCGACTTCCAGTGCAGACACCTTTTCACCGCCTGTTTTGATTATGTCCGCCGAGGAGCGGCCCTGAATGAAGTAGCATGGCCCCTTGGCCCACTCCTGAGCGCTTTTCCCCGCGCCATCGACCTGTCTCCGGATGGCCACGTCGCCGGTCTTGAACCACTTGCCCTGGCCGTCTTCGTCGGCAGTGAATTCCTTGCTTGTGGCAGAGGGGTTTTTCCAGTACTCGTGGAAGATGGTGGGGCCCCGCAGCTGGATTTCGCCATGGCGTTCGCGGCCAGTGGCTGGGTCGATCTCTTCGCCTGGGTGGATGATTTGGTGGGTTTCCGTGTCAACAAGACGGGCTTGCACAGAGGGAAGGGGCCAGCCTACGGAGCCGTCGACGCGGTCGGAGAAGGAGAGGCCGCAGGACAGGGCCATGCCGACCTCGGTCATGCCGTAGCGCTCGAGCAGAACGTTTCCACCGCTGAGTTCTGCCCAGGCAGACTTGACGGGGGTGGGCAGGGCGGCCGAGCCGGAGATGTTGAGGCGCATGTTGGAAGGGTGGAGGGCGGTCTTGGACGCGGCCTGGAGCTGGGGGGAGAGGGTGGGGTGCGAGGCCAGCAGGCGCGTGTAGATGGTGGGCACGACGGTGAGGAAGGTGATGGGCTTCTTGGCGGGGTCGGGGCTGGGCAGGAAGGGGGCGGCCAGGCGCTCCCAGACGTTTGTGGCGTTGAAGGGGAACTGGAACTCGATGGTGCTGCCGGCAAAGAGCGGGGTGAGCAGGGCATTGACGGTGCCGTGGATGTGGTGTAGCGGGAGCAGGTGCAGCAGCACGTCGTCGGCCGTGTAGCGCCAGGCATGCAGCAGCGAGGCCGACTGGGCGGTGAGGACGGCGTGGGACAGCAGCACGCCCTTGGGGCGGTTGGTGGTGCCCGACGTGTACAGCATCAAGCCGCCGTGGGGGCTCGCGGGGGGCTCGAGGGTGACATAGTCGTCCGTCTTGCCCAGCATGATCTTGTCGCGGCTGTAGTGGACGGGGGCCGTGGCCATGCCCTCGCGCAGCACCTCGTCGGCCTGGGCCTTGAACTTGGCCGACGAGAGCAGCACGCGCGACTCGCTCTGGTCGACAATGTAGCGCAGCTCGTGGGCGGGGAAGCTGGGCGACAGCGGCACGGCGATGGCGTGGGCGGCGAGGATGGCCAGCAGCGTCACTGTGCACGGCGTCAGTCACGGGGTCAGGGAGTGCTCAAGGCGGAAGCGCACCTACATAGTCGTACCCGTTCTCCACCAGGAACGACACGCGCTGGCCCTCGACGCTCGCGCCCGCGTTGCGCTGCAGCAGGTCCTTGGCCGCCGCCACGTCGTTGACCAGCTCGCCGTACGTGAAGCGGCGGCCGGACAGCGAGTGCACCACGGCCGTGCTCTGCCCGTCGTGCTTCTTGAGCGCCTCGAAGAGAGGCAGCCGGGGCAGGGTGGACGCCATTCTGGGCGCCGTCAGTGTCCTCGTGGGGCAGGCGTAGGCGTAGCTATATATGTGAGCGGGGGCCCAGAGGCACACTCGGGGTCGCGCCAGCGTGCGGGACAAGACACTCCGGGCGGCCCACATGTCGACTGCCCCCGGTGAATCAGTCGGGTCCCCTGGCCTATGGCGCCTCGAGGCACGCCTATCCTATCTGCCCTGCTCTCTGTTGGGAGCGAGGGCCCAGAAGAAGTGCCGGCCGGGGGCCTCTTGGATTGAAGCTTGGAATCCTGGAATCCTGCAACCGTCAAGATATCCCAGAGCTGTAGTCAGCAATCCCCAGTCCTCGCAACACGGGCCAGACTTTCTTTATAGCGTGGTGCGGCGTCAATTGCTGTCCGACTCAGCTCCAGCCCTGGGCAAGAGAGAGCACGTCAGCAACTCTGCTCCGCAACCCTGCACGTCGTTGCGGCAAGCCTTGGCGTCTTCGTGCCTACATCTGCCCCCGACTCAACATCTGCGTCCACCACCACCCCTCGGCTCCTCTTATTGGTTCTTTTGCTCCTACCCCAATTAGGCAGCGAAGCACGTTGATGTTTCTTACAAGGGCCGTCTTCGCCGGAAAGCGGTGCATGTCAACCATGTCTCAATCCATGACGCCAATGGAAGATGCTCTGCGCACAAAGGCAAGCAGGCTCACTCTTTGCTTTGCTGGGATGCACCAAAAACTAACTTCTTCCTGCAAAAGATTACAGAAGCGTTGAAGCCTGCTGCTCTGGAAATACACAACGACTCGCACAAACACGCACACCACAAGGCCATGCAAGGCCAAACCAGCAGAGAAGTACACAGCCCGCTCTGTATTCCACCTGAGGAACAAAGCAAAACAAAACAAAACTAACCAAATGTAGACACACTTCCGGTAATAATATCTAACAACACCCATGACATCTTTCTACAACACTTCTAAACCGAATCAACGGCGCTAACCCTCGCAGTGTTCTTGTCATATCAGACGCCTTCAAGGGCAAGATGCAGGTCGCACGTCACCGCATCATCAACTCGCTCATGAAGGACGAAATGGCCCAGGAAGGCGGCATCCACGCTCTGCAACTCACTACTCGCACTCCAGAGGAAGAGGAAAACCGAAAATAGATTCATCATCATACCAAATACGTAGCCATGTCAAATTCCACATAATCATCATCTGCAGTACATACGAGACACTTCAAGTTTACCCGTCCGTCCCTCAACATCTCGGGTGCCCACAAGTCTCTCTTCCAAAAACCACTATCCTACAAGTGGTCTGCACCCCACATGCGCTCACTAGTCGGTCCACGCATGAACATCTCACGCCTGCTGTGCGACAACGCATCAAGTTCGTCTCTGAATGCTAACCTACTGCCTTCAGTTGCCGACCTGTGCGCTAGCTGGAACGGCATCGCTGGAGCAGCAGTAGCAGCAGTAGCCTTGGTCGTCGTTTGCTCCGCCAAGTCGCCCTCGTCCTTGGCTTCCTCCCTCAAGATCTTGACTTGTTTTTGCATCTCCTTCCATAGCTCCAAGCCATCTATATCCGACTCAAGCTTCTCCGTTGCAATCTCGTCTTTTCCGCCACGCGCAGCAATGGCAAGCAGAGACGCTATAAATGCTTCTTGCATGTATGCGAACGAAAACTTGTCCGTAATTTCTGCAATCTTCAAGCAGAGCTTGTCAGGGAAACTGAGATCCTTGTTGTCTTTCAGTTTGCCCTGCCAGAACCTCGCATACTGAGTACGTTCATCAAAGTTAGGGTCAGGAAAGTAAAACTTTCGGTCAAAACGACTAGGCCTCTTGGCAATACCCGGGTCGAGCCTGTCGAGATGGTTCGTCGAGGCGATCATGAGGATGCCATCGTTCGACTGCAGACCATCAACCGCATTGAGAAAGTAGGAGCGTACCCCACCACCGATGAGTGAGTCTATGTCTTCAAATACCAGGAGACAAGGCGCTTGTTCCCGAGCCTTTTCAAATATCAGACTGATGGCGAACTCTGGACCACCATATGAAGAAAGCGAGCGCACATAGAGCGTCGGCACGGTGAGTCGCGAGTCACCCTCTCCGGAGCCACGATCATAGAGGCTGTGCATCATAGCCTTTATGCTGATTGTTTTACCATTGCCAGGAGGCCCGTGGTAGATGACACCTCTCTTCCAGGGTACCTTCAAATTCTGGTATGTCTCTTGGCTGTTGAAGAAGTTCTCAGCATCCGTAACGAGGGCCTTCTTCATCCCTTCGTCGAGGATAACATTCTCCCAACTGCTCTTGTGTACAGACTCCCACAGCTCACGACTCTTCTGCCAGTAGCCCTGATCAAATACCCACACCTCGTCGTGTAGGTCTTGAATCCAGAGCGTAGCACTCTTGATCAGCTCATCCACCTTGTGTACTGAACTACCCAGAATGAAATGGTTCATTTCAGACGGATAAGGCCCATCGCCATCTCTGCCTTCTGCAACATAGACTATAAAGTCTTCGTCGTTCCACTTGTATGCAAACCTGCCAAATACGACGCGCTCAAGCATAAATCCCGACCCGCCATTGAGCCTTTTGGCTGGAGGAATATAGGCACGCAAGCTCACGGGAGAACTGTAGACGGGGTCTCGCACAGCATCTTGGATCGGCGTGGCAGTTGCGAAGCCGGCAGAGGCATATGCGATGAGGTTAATCGTGTATCGGGGTACAGCAACAAGTTCGAGGTTGGGGTACTGTTTACGGATGGCCTCTACAAGCACAATGTCCGTGTTGATGCGTTGGGCAGACGAATGATGGAAGTACTCTCGGCTGACCGAGTCCTCGCGCGAGAAGCTGGAACCTGTCATGTTTACCGTCTGTCAGACAAAGATGGGCGGTAAATGTAAGCGTTGGGGGTTGTGAGGGTAGAATAAACACGTCAGTTGTAAGCTCGCGACTGCCTGGAGCACTGCCTCGAAGGATGGAGCTCTGAGCTGCTGCGTCCTAGCTTCCCCGCCTCTGCTACTTGATTGGTCCTAGCGTGGTCCGCCTTGTTTCGCATACCAGCAGGTGGCTGGAAACAACTCTGCTGCCAGCATACTCGATAATTTTCAATCTCGTCTTGATGTCTTCGTTCTTGCATATCATCTGCTGCAGGGGTAAAGAGGAAGTTCCTGTACGCGAACCCCAAAGGCGGAGAAGGCCCGTATCCGGCATGACAAAACGCACAGTCATGCCTACCGTTCGTCCATCTCCGGGATTTCAAAGCGGGCTGTAGATTGCTAATATCAGTGACTGGATAAATCGAAATGCAGACGAGCTAATTAACCGGTCCTAAGTAGTCTTCTCTTCGAGCACCAGGATGGGCAATATTGAGTTGTCGTACCCCCAAAGGGCAGTACGAGATCGAAAGCTATCGGAAAAAACTGGAGACCCTTACAAATCCCCAATGTGACTCCACAGTTCGGCAAAGCAAACCTGGGGAAGGGCAGTGGTATCCATCTGACCGGAGAGGCAAAGAACGCGAAAACGACTGATGGTGCTCCCGGTGCTCCGAGCAAAGAACCACTTTTTCTACTGGCTCAGAAGGGTTATTAGATACGCACAGCTGCGACTAGGTACAACGAGTATCCGAGGTTCGATATTTCAGCATATAAGTGTTGCTCAAAGATTTGCAACGCGATAGATGGCTCGGACGGAGTTTAGAAGAAGAGGTTTCGTCATGTCTCCAAAAAGACGATGGTGGCTGAAGCCGAGACTCTTGTGCAAAGCTTAGCTGTCCACAAGTCTTAAACCCTGCACTAACGATGCATGGCAGCGTCACCCTGCAACCTCGAAACACGCAAATGCGACTTCCACCAGTTCAGATTGATATTTCGCTATGCATTGAGGAGTGACAGACCCTCTATTTCGTACTCCAACTCAGGTTTAAAGTAGCAAGGGACGTGTCGCCAAAGAGAGTAAGACGCCCGCTGCTTATTTCTGACGAGGATTGTGAGATCCACCTCGCGCCCGACTACTCCGAGCAAATCTGAAATTGTGGACTGACATCCGGTCTGTAACCGGGGCGCATGTTTTCACCTCCGTCAAATCCCACCAAGCCGCCTGCGTCGTGCAACCTCATAGCGGCAGCAATAATCCCGCTTGCACTCCGCGGTAGCTTGAGAGGCTGCTCAACCGATTATTCGCCCGTGATCTCATCAATAGTGACGTAGCTTCAAGTCTCTGTTTTGAACGGCCACACCTTCTCGAAGAACAAGCGAGCAAATTGGCTTCAATCAGAGTTACTTAGCCTTCTTTTAGTGTCGATCCTGTAGTTGATGATTGCCGGTTGTCCGATGACATTTGATATTCCCTGCATTTACCGGGTCTGGACAGTCGAATATGGGGTAATGACTTGAGTGGACGGCTTCCGGATTCCCCAGGAGGTGACCCATAATTATCTCCGTATTATTATGGATCCCATGGCCTATGTCGCTTTACCAAAGCTTTTGCTGGAAAAATATTTGAATCGCGATTCCCCAGGATCTGTTGCGTTTCTCCCGACAGACTCTTCCCTACTCGTCCAACCTAGGTTTTGTTGAACCAGAAGCGTTTCATACCACAACACTACAGACAGATACACGCATCACAATGGCAACAGCTCAAGAACAACCCTACGTCCCAGTATGTCTCATCTACGAGCAATCGAGTTCCGTCCTACTCGCACATGACCTTGTCAACTAACAACGTGCAGCACGTCGGTGTCGGCGGTCCTGGCATAGAGAAGGATCATCATACTCAAAATGGTGCCAATGGAACAAGTGCCCATGACTACGCTGGGCATAACACGGCAACAAAGCAGCGATCACCTTATGATTATGGAGGCAACCCACTCGCTCACATTGCAACAAACGATCCGGATCTCCGCCTTCGGCCATTTGGTGGTGATTTCCAACCTGGTCTTTACAAGCAGAACCGAAAATTCGCCAATCCTGCGCCTCTCGGCCTATCTGCTTTTGCATTGACAACATTTGTTCTCTCGTTGATCAACGTCAATACAAGAAACATACCTAGCCCAAGTATTGTCATCGCCCTTGCTTATGGTTACGGAGGTCTAGTCCAGCTTCTCGCTGGCATGTGGTAAGTTCAAATTGTCTTGCAGATTTGATCAGCGTTGACATTGTACCAAAGGGAAATGGCAGTAGGAAACACATTTGGTGCTACAGCCCTCTCATCTTACGGTGGATTCTGGCTCTCCTTGGCCATCGTCCTTACTCCCGGTGGCTTCCAGATCGAATCCGGGCTTCTCGCCATCAACGGAGCTGCTTTCCACAACTCTTTCGGCTTGTACCTCATGGGCTGGTTCATTTTCACATTCATCTTATTGCTTTGCACGCTACGATCGACGGTTGCATTCTTTTCTCTCTTTTTCACATTGACGCTCGCCTTCTTGATGCTTGGTATTGGACATCTGCAAAACGATGGTGTTCATCCTCAGGGTGACTGCATTGTTGCTGGTGGTGCTTTTGGTCTCATGGCTGCCTTCCTCGCCTGGTACAATGCTTTGGCTGGTATTGCCGACAGCTCCAACAGGTCAGTCATCCATCCTAATCTCTAACCATTACATGCGCTGACTTTGACCAGCTTCTTTGTCATTCCCGTTGCCCATTTCCCCTGGAGCGACAAGGGTCGTGAAAGTCGTCAGAAGGTCGACAACTCGGCTCATCGCGACGCCGCCCATGTTGCGTAAGAGCAACATGTTTATTTCCGTCCCGTTGATCGGTGAATGTCGGCTTTCCCAACGACGTAATACTCCTTGCTGATCGGATCGACTCCGACGCTAAGGGATGGAATTTCGAACTTGAACGAATGCACGAATCATAGTTGTATACCACGTTGATGATGCATATGTTACGCCATTTTTAATAATTAATTTTCTACCTCTTCGTATCGATCAGATGTTGAGTCAGTCGTGAATAATGCATGTCAGCACAAACCATCACACCACTGATGCTGATCCATATTTTGGTTCCTCACTCCACAACACTCACACCATTTGCAGCTCACAAACATATTCGCGTGATGCCACAACTCTCTGCCAGCCACCTAATGTTTCTAATGCCAAACGCCCGCATAACCCTCTTGCATCGAGCATTGACTGCAACGGTGCAATCGAAGATGCATGCTGCATGATGCAATGCAGGGTCGCACATCCTCCTCCTCTTCCTCCTCCTCCCACTGACGTGGGCCATGGCTATACCCCACACGCCCGGGGGCGCAATTAAGCTTTTCCCCAGGATATCGGCGGTCCCGAGCAAGGAGGGGCGCTGTGGATAACATCTGTTTTGTGGATTGGGGACGTATGACGTGCCCGTGGCCATAGTCCTGGTGTAGTGCGGTACCGAGAGCGAGGCTGATGTGGGTCTCGTTTATTCTTGTCTTGTCTCGTCTGACATGATCTGATCTGATCTAAACGCTACTAGGTAGGGGGGTTCGAATAGATCTAAATCCGTGGGACGGAATACGTCAGTGATTTGTTTGTTGATATTGGATTGGTGTGTGTGTGTGTGTGTGTGTGTGTGTGTGTGTGTGTGTGTGTGTGTGTGTGTGTGTGTGTGTGACTAGAACGTTTGTCATTGCTTTTTCTTCTTTCGTGTGGTGGAGGAGGGGAATACTGACTTATTCCCATGTATCTTTGTTTTGGCTTTTTTTTGTGGTCAGGGTACATTGGATTGCTTGATCCTCGTTGGATGCTCGATCTTTCTTTCCATCTAAGTGAGTGTTTGCATGTAAACTTGTGAGCAAGGGACATAGAGCTGCTTAGTGACAAACTCCCATGATCTTGTAGTGCGCGTGTTTTCAAAGGCTCGTTGTGCATGTTTGAGTGAGCGTAGAGGCGACTCGTTGTTGCCAGGTGAAGCATCCAATTGGGTCGAGAAGGCTTGACTAGAGCAGAGGCACTTTGATCTAATTGCATTTACTTAGGACATACAGTTTGTATATATCGTTATACATTTAGTTGCTTTGCATTCCCCTTGTATCTTATTTCTCATTCTCTTGGAAGGAATGTTTAATTTCCACGTCTGATCAAGTGAAAGAGCTATTCCCATCTACTTACACGTACAAACTATGGAGATTAGCAACGTCGTGTGACAAGGGAAGCCGTGAAGTGATGCCAAGCTTTGCGATGCTCCAGATTGAGTACAGACATTGCACACATAGTCACTGTGATCACTTGCAAGGCATGTATATCGTAGCTGCGTAATATTTGACCGTATCGTCGGTTATCGTCTCATCTATATGCTCATCATCATTGAGAACCAACGCGAAACTGCGTCATAGCACTGCAAAGGCACTGCAATACGACACACTGCTGTCCTGAACATTCTCCACCAAGCTACTCCTCTCATACCTTAAAAACTTGAACTTACCCTTCCCATCGGCAAGTCCCTCGGCGTTCTCCACAGCAGCCATAAAGACGCCGATGGGGTGTCTGCCGCAAACTGTGTTTCCAGTCTCGCGCAGCTGGTCAAGAAATTCCCTGTGCGATCCGCTCTCGACAGCGTCCATGCTTTCTTGATCTACTGCTGCAATGCTCTCATGAATTGGATAGTCGCCTGGAACGCGGGAGCTGGAGCGTAGACTTTTTGCAGGAGAACTGTCCGCAGGTTGATAGTACGTGTAGCGGAAGCGAGATCCCCAGTGGCAGAAGTCAGAGGAGATGACGAAGAGATTGGACGGGTCGGAAAGATAAGGTGCAAGCAGGGAGCCATAACGAGACTCAGTATTTGCATCAGTGTTGCCTACCATGATAGGTACCAGGGGTACAGATGCAGTGTCGTTCTGGAAAGCGGTGTTGTTCAGTAATAGCATCTTATAGATGTATGGTAAGTGCATCTCCAAACTATGTTCATCTTCATCAACACTTCTAGACATTATCTCCAGACTCCATTGCTCTTGAATGTGCTTCACAAACTCGGTGTCGACAATTAGATCTCCAAGTGGTGTGCCATACTTCTTGCAGGCGGTCGTGGCCGCACCAGTGAGATAGTGGTGGTGTGAGGGCCCCAGAAGGAAGACGCGTTTCCTAGTATGGAGTGAGAAGAAGATGCATGACTAGTTGAAGAGAGAGAGATTCGTACGCGCTTGCCCAATCAGCACTCTTATAGGCCCATGCAGCAGCAGGCCCGGAGTATGAGTAACCAGCATGCCTGCGTGTCCATGAGCCACGAGCACTTTACACGACCATGATTTACGGTGGAGCCTACGGTGCAATGATAGCTCGAGCACTTGGCGAGGGGATCAAGACTTGGCCTTGCTGTGAAGATGCTGAGCCGATGGGGGTTGTAGAGCTGGGAACTGCTGCCAGCCAGCCATCGAGCTGCTGTGACAAGAGTTGTCCGTTGTCCGTGTACCAGGAACCGGCATGGGTGGGTCTCCGCGTGACCATGTCGAGGATAGAGCTTAAAGTCAGAGTCAAAGCTTTGTGAGTTGTCTTACTTTCTACGTAGTTACTCTTGCAGGTTGTGGTGGAGGACGTCGCGGGGTAGCTATTGTGGGGTAGTCGCGACCGTGTTTGAGCTAGTCCGCAAACGCGTTGGATGTCGAGTTCAGCCCTGGCGGTAATGGCATCACCACTTTATGGTCCATTTATGCCCATCTCGCGACTCCAAGAGCCCTTGACATTAGTTCTCTAAAATCACAAGAGCACATTGATTTCTTGTATACGACACTTGTTACCCACGTCCACGGCGCCTCTCACTTTCTGTCTTGAATCGTTCTTTTACGCAATATCGACAACCATGACAATCAAGCGCAAGCGATCCGACGACGCGTCTCCCCTCTCAATCTCTAGTTTCGGTACTAAATTAATGTCTGAGACTCAATCGCCCACACCGCTTCCACATGCCTTCAGCGGGCATGGCTGGGATTTCGCAAGCGTAGGTCGCGTCAAGAGCAACGACTGGGGTAACCGGACACGCAAGCGTTCTCGCGACAACCGACCCGATGAGCGCATCATTCATGGTATGAATCATTACAGATATAAATGGAAGAGAGATACTAACAGCAGATAGAAAACACCCTCGACAAGCTCTTTGCCGCACAGCGCAGTCAGCCACACGCCGTACCTGCACCCTCTGAGGCTCTTCCTGTACTGCAGCCCACTATAGTTGTTTCGAAACCGCAAACCTCGACATTACATTCTTTTTGGAAGCAACTACCTGCACCACCGGTTCAGCCACCGATATTTGCCTCTCAACCACGGCACTATCCAGTGTCAACACAACTGCCACGCTGCGACGACTGTGACGTGGTATTACAGAGTGAGGGTGATAGTATGGATGTTGACATGGATATGGAAAACGCTACAGAACATAACCCATTTGCTTGCAGCGATTGTGGGAAGAATGTTTGTGGAACTTGTGCGGTAGTGTCGAGTACGCGGCATTGCTTACAGTGTGCGACGACTGGGAGAAACTCGAGGCGGTGGTGGTAGAGTAATATCGCACATATTGGCAGCGTTTTGGTTAGTTGTTCGGATCTCTTCGAAAGAGCATTTGTAGGGGGTTCCTTTGCATTAGCAGGGTGAGAATTGGCTAGCATAGCATTCGTTTATACCTATATTTTTTGGAAGCGTGCGATATACATATAATACATTTCTTCTGTACAGTATATGGCATTTCCTATCAAAGTAGAAGTTCCCGGCTTATAAAATACGCTCAACGAGCGTTTGTCTTGTTCATCGGAGCAAGCCTCACGTACTTCATGACATGAATAAGTACAATCTAATCGATATCCCCAGTAAATCGCGTGATTGCGTTCCTCGTACGATTATAACTTTAAACAGTTTCTACTTAGACTTGAAGGTAGTCGATTTGTGTTGACTGGTTTGAAGTTCTAGTCCATAAGCCAAAAATATTGGTGTGTATACAGTTTAGAAGAGCATTAAAACTTCGACTGGTCTCCCTTCTATGTGTCAAAATATCATCCATCATTACAGGATCTTTTTCTTACAAAAAGAATAAGTAGCAAAAATAGGTCGTGCCCGGGCTCGAACCGGGGTTACCAGAAGTTTCAAACGATGCAGGTCAAAATCTGGAGTGATAACCACTACACTACACAACCAGATATCTAGTCGAATATGTCGAGTTGGACAAAAACACTTAATATATACCGGCAATTTTGGAAACGATTTTCCACACATGTCCTGAACTTTTAGGACATTTCCATACAAGTGATGTCATGATTGACCCTTCAAGGATTGATATTGGATTTCAACCTAATCAGATGAAACGAAAACCATGACACAAAGATGTGTCATGTAGTAGTGTGTAAGAAAACGTTGAGAAATATTCGAGGTGGGCTCTCTGTAATTTACCTGTTGTATGTCATACTTACTTTGGCAGAGTGGATGTGTTGACTGTCTTATCTTATCAGCACGTGAGGCGCGTACTGTGCGCGTTCCGCATACCTCACCTCCGCACGCGACATCTCTGGATTTCAACATGGGACGTGGTTCGTCTCCTCAGCCGTCATGAACACACTACTTGATGGGCTTAACGATGCTCAAAGGAGCGCAGTTACGAGTCCCGCAAACGTCCTACAGGTTCTTGCGCCACCGGGTTCTGGCAAGACGAAGACCTTGACAGCACGCGTCGCGTACCACATCAATCACGAACAACTTCAGCCATGGAATATCATTGTTTGCACCTTTACCATCAAAGCCGCGCGCGAGATGAAAGAGCGGATCAAAGTTTTTGTAGGCGAGAAACTCGAGTCCAAATTAATTCTTGGGACTTTCCACTCAGTCGCGCGTCGCTTTCTGTCTCGGTACGGCCAAGAGATTGGAATTGACAAGAACTTTGGAATCGCAGACACAGATGACAGCAAGGCAATCATCAAGCGGATCGTGTCACGCCACCAGTATATGGTCGAACCAGGCTATGCTCGCTCGCGGATATCTGGGTTGAAATCAAAAGGCATCTCGGCAGAGGCGTTTGCAAAAACCAAGAAGAGAGTTGACGACAATGAATTTGCGCAGGTCTACCTGTCTTATGAAGAGCAACTGAAGGCGTCAAATCTGCTTGATTACGACGATCTTCTTGTGCGGTGTGTCGAGCTACTGCGACGCGTGCCATCATGCGTTTCAACAATACAAGCAGTACTCATTGACGAGTATCAGGATACCAATAATATCCAATACGAGCTGATGACACTCATGGCACAACAGACGAAACGAATCACAATTGTCGGCGACCCAGATCAAAGTATATACAGTTTCCGCGCTGCAGAACTCAAAAACCTGCTCCGTATGCGCGAAGACTACCCAGAGTCGATTGTTATCAACCTTGAAAACAACTATCGCTCAGCAGGTCGCATTCTCAAATTGGCATTGGACGTCATAGAACAGGATGAAAGTCGGCCTCAGAAAGCTTTAGTCGCTACGCATGGCGCTGGTGAACAACCAACACTTCGCCATCTTGCCAACGCCAACGTGGAGGCAAAGTGGATTGTCGATGAAATACAACGAACCAAGTTGTTAAGTGCGGGGTTACTGAACTACAACGACTACTCTATTCTACTGCGTTCTGCTGCTCTTTCGTTGTCCATTGAACGAGAACTGGGACGAGCAGGTATTCCATATCGCATGGTCGGAGGCAAACGATTTTTCGACCGTGCGGAGATCAAAATAATTCTGAATTACCTGCGAGTGATCAGCAACCCACACAACAACGATGCGATCGTGAGAGTCATCAATACACCTGCTCGAAAGGTTGGGGACACAACAGTTAAAGCATTACTAAAAGAGGCGGAGGAGCGAAAAGTTTCATTTTGGAAGCTCATCTGTGATGTTGCGAAAGGGAACAAACGACCCAAGACAAAACTTTCGGCACCTGCAGTGCAGGGTATCGATATATTCTTCCGTCTAGTCAACACAGCGCAAAAGCGGCTACAACCCGAGGAAGGCGAGGCTTGGAATCTCCTTGATTTGATTGCCCATGTCCTAAAGTCAACCTCATTTGAGTCATATCTCAAGCAAACGTACAAGGAGGATTGGAAAGACAGATGGGCTAACATTGAAGAGCTGGTTGCTCAGGCGACCCAGATGGCCACCGCACTCGCTAATGGAGAAGAGGTTTCCGATGACGCACTGCCAGTCGTAGAAGGTCTTGCACAACGACAAGATACAGCTGGCGATATTTTGTCAAAGTTCCTGGTAAACGTTGCGCTTGCTACAGACGTCGAGGGACACGATGGCGAAGAAGTAAGCCAGCTCACAATTTCTACTATTCACTCTGCAAAAGGTCTTGAATGGCCTATTGTTTTCATCCCTGCAGTCTACGATGGCTCCATTCCGCATTCTAGAGCCGAAGATCACGATGAGGAGCGACGGCTGTTGTACGTGGGCATGACACGCGCACAAGCACTCCTATACCTCAGCTGTCCCGTCAAACAATCTAACCAGGAGTCGACGACTTTGTCCAAATTCATCTCAGAGGACGAAATTCAGAGACATTTTAGCGAACGAGGACCAGATATTGCTTTCAAGCGCAATGTAATTCCGGATCTGGCACGTATTCTTGGTAGGCCCTGTCCACAACGCGCGGATATCGAGGTCGCTCGCAATCTTATGGAACATCCAGAGGATTCCAGATATCCGGCCACGAGAGATGAGATTGATGGAGAGGGCCAGTCATGGGGAATACCCTACGAAAACCGATCTGGATATGATCAACGTGTGGACGGCTCTCGATCATTCAACAAACGCAAAGCTGAGCCGGCGTTTAGTGGATTTTCAACTCCGGGCTTGTCAATTACCGAGCAGCAGGAAAACTTTTTGTGCAAGGCTAACGCAGAGCCCAAGAATGGCTTTATTAGTGCTCGTGATGCACAAGCACTTGAGCAAGAAGCGCTACGTATGCTTGCAAGCGCCCAAGAGGCAGAATCGGGCAAAGCAACATACAAGATGGAGACCAAAACACCTGGAACAAACCCTATCAGGCCCACGAACGCCAAACCCCGAGCAGCAGGTCAAGGAGCTATTACGAGCTTCTTCACCAAACCTGGTAGAACTCTTGCAGAGACTGAACCCTCGCCTCTGTTAGAGGCTCCATCCGCGAAACGATCTCGACTGTTATCCACCCACGCTCCTTTGTACGACATCTCTAACATTCAACCGAGTATCTTACAATCGTCTGGAGCATTCCAGCCACTGTCAATGTCAGGCTACAAACTGCAAGCTCGACCCATCGCCAGCAAACCTAAGAAGGCCGAACCTGGAGCCGATGCGAAACATGCTCTCTGCCTAAGCTCACCTACTCGATCGCAGGATCAGGATGTTATTGGGTTCAGAGAAGACGACGGCACTCAAACTGGCACATCAATGAAGCGGACTTCGGCATCGTTGTTTAGCTCAACGTCCAGTTTTCGACCTGCTTCAACTTTCCATACCACATCGATGGATCAATTACAGAACCAAACAGTACATAGGAAAACATTGGGTACAAGGCGAACCATGCAGGGGTGGAGTGTGAAACACAATCAAATGCCAAAGCCGCGATCATCTTGAGTTTTCTGGGCGCTGAATGAGAATTTCGAAATCATACCGGTTTTCAGAATCGCATTGGGTTGGAGTTGCAGAGTGCATGGCTAAACATTGTATTGATAGGCTGGATCACGACATGGTTGATTTATGAACAAAGTATCTTGATGGCGTTTCTCGATACAGAGTATTGCATGCTATTGGCATGTGTGATTCAAAACATAGGAGATACTGTAGGGGATATGCGATACTGTACATGGTACACTGTACATGGTACACAGCGAACAGTAATAATTCACTCCCAAAACGCCAAATTCTTGCGTCCAAATTTTCAGAGAATCTCCCCCCCCTCCCTCTCCCACGATCCAGTCAATCGAAATGTATCAAAGATCATCACTCAGGAAAAAATCACCACTACTCAATCATGATGCAAAGCCGCCTCCTCCAGCGCCAACACCGCATGTTCCAACTCCCTAATCCGGCTACCCACCCTCCTCTTCACCTCCTCCGCAACACCCTTGTCTCCACCCTCCACCACACCGCGATAATAATCCAGCAACTTATCAAGCTCCTCTCTCGCCGCCGCCCGGTCATCAGCTGCATACGTAGTATTCTTCTCCGTCTCCTCAGCCGCAATCTCAAACTCATCCCGCGCGGTTCCGTACATTTCCTGGATTTCCTCAATGGCCTGCTCTACGCTCGGCGAATCCGACGCGGCAGCAGGGAAGTAGATGCGCCGGGTGGACGTGAAGGTGCGCACGGAGGAGAGCGTGTGCGGCGTGCTGAAGCGCGTCCATTGGTGCTGCGACGCGAGGACGGAGATGCCGCGGGATTGGTAGGGAGGAGGCGGGGACGGGGAGCGGGGACGGGGAGGGGTGAATTGCTGGGTAAGTGGGACAGTGCGGTAAAGGGCTGTGGAGGTTGCGCGCAGAGTCGTCTGGCGGATGAGCGTGCGGAGGGGAATGGTGCGTGTGGGCATTTCGGCTGTCTTGGAGGTATAGGTACGGGTGAGTTGCGCGGCGGTGGAGGGCCGGAGAATGCGCGGACGGAGTAGTTGTTGGTGCAGCATTGTGTGTAGTATGTTGTGGGGTCGTGTAGTACTGGTGTCGGAGGAGTGTGTGGTGGACCGGAGTTAAGGTGAAGATGTCATGGGGCCTCAGGCTGAAGCGGCGGTGCGGAGGATGGAAGTAAGCGCTCCTATACTGTGCGAAGATCATGATGCAAACTCAGAACGCCGCCCAACGCCTGGACTGAGCAACATTTAGACTACTTTAATAAATCCTTCATGCGCAGAGGAAATTCCATGATAGTAAATTTATACAAAGACAAGATGAGTTTGTCGGGTATTCAAATTATTATAAAATACATATATCGACAAATTTGCCGGAACCATATCCAGCATCAATAAGGATCATGCGAGCGTAGTCTAGTGGTTATGATGTCTGCTTTACATTATCAAATGTGGAGCGCAGAAGGTCGGGAGTTCGATCCTCCCCGCTCGTATCTTTTTTGCTTATTCAAGGCTACCACATGTTCTGATATATAGTAATCTTTTTAGATTTAAACACGCATTAGGAGCGTCATATTCATATCTGTATTTTTATCGGCCCAGAGGTCCAAGTAGGTTTGAGATTTCAGTCTATTTGCTTCCAAACGCTATGCAGCATGCCATAACCTGAACTCCAAAGATATGGGTATATCCATACACCAACACCATTGATCCAAAATGAAAATATGAAAGGCTGCAACCGGATTACTCCACCTTTCCCACGATCCAGCTCCAAATCCCACTCTCCGGTATTTCAACCCCCCAGCTTCTCAGGAGCGCAAGAACGACCGCACCGAGCACACTAGCACCGCCTAGAACCTTCACAAGCACAAAGCTCCTCCGTCTCACTTCATCGCTGAAATGGCATAGGCCTAAAGGATCCTTTGAGTCCAACCCCAAAACTTTGCTATATCTCTGGCTTCCCTGCTTCCCGTCGCCACAACGGACGACAGCCCACTCTGCTCTTGGCGGTTCACCTGGACTCGCGACGATTGTACCGCGTGACACCTCTTCGCCCACACGCTCGAGCAGCCATGTTGCTCTTTCATTGCGCTGCAGATCTTCGAAACGTTCACGCTCATTACGCAGACTACGCTGGAGGTCTGTTGCCCATCTTGCTATTCGAATCTCAGACAGATGTTGGTCACCCTGGGTATGAGTGCCATAACGCGTGAGAGAGAAATCGGGCGGGTGATCAAAGGCGTCAGACTGAGCGAGAGAGGGCGAGGAACCGGGGAATGGAGAATGAAGACTTGATGGGAAAAAGGGCGATCCTGAGCGAGGAACGAGGACTCCAGACGGTGATGTGGCGGAGAAGATGGATGAAGGCGCAGACGCTGGTATGAATATTAGCAAACAGTCATTGGTCAGGCGAGAATTCTTACTGTTCATAGCAGCGCCGTTCAGTCCTAACGAAGCTGTCCTGTGATTGCGTGGGTATTGCAAGCTTTGGATTGCGAATGAGTCCCCAGGTAACTTTGTTACGCGTCGCCATGCAAGAAATTTCTTTGTCGCACAGTGTCTCAGCCACGAGATCGACTCCGGGTCAAAAACTTGATTGACCAAAACAGTAAGCTCTGATGGAAGGAGCGGCTGCACATAGTCAGGAGACATGAGGAGAGACGCATCCATAGTCTCGTTATCCGGTCCAGAGGTTGATGAAACTGCATGAGGGTATGTCGGAGTGGAGAAAGGGTACTGGTTAGGCTCTGCCGGCGGCAATGCAGTAGATGAAGGCGTCGATGAAGGATATATGAATGACAGTCCTTGGACGGCAATCAGTGCATCATCCAAAGGCTTCCCGAAAAAGAAAGGCCTAATGGTGGTTGCCTGCAACCGCGAGAGTATGGATGTCTTCAAAGCTATCAGTTCCTGTGCTGATAGAGTTTCCGACTTCGCGATGACAGGTATAACATTAGCAAGGGAGGAGAGACGCTGCATGAAATCGATATCTTGTGAAATGTCTTGGCCTGCTTTGGTGTTAGCTAAAAGACGGACTATCGATGTTGCCACTTACTTGGTGGTAGCAGGTAAATGATCGCGTCTATCATAACGCCCCCATTACCGCTGACGACTCCTAAGATATCGCTATCGTCCATGGATGCCATCGAAGCTGTCTGGTACAATAGCGATTCTACATAGTCAACTACTAAACCCATGCCTTCTTTTTCTGCTGAGCCTCGATTGTATCCAGGAGTATCTACAAAGCATATGTTCCTCTCCAATACGGCATCCATGCTGCTCTTCCTTCGTCGAGTCACTCGGATTTCTTCAACGTCAGTCCACCAGTGCGGGTACGGCTTAGTACTGGCGTGTATTTCCGTAATATGTGTGGTACCTGTCTGTTCCGTCCTATTCTTACGAGACCTAGGCTTTGGTAGCGACGGTTGTGAGAAAGAGTTAGAGTGAGATAATGGATCAACATGCACAATATCTTCGCAGAGCTGGACAATGGATCGGATGAGAGACGTTTTGCCAATACCTGGGGTGTCGTCAGTACTGTTGTTTCTTCGCGCAAGCTATCGAATGTGCGAATGTGCGGATGTGCGGATGGGGAGCTGCTCACCACTCTCGCCAGCAACAAGAACTTTCAGCTTTCCCATAGCTTTGCCTTTTGTTGTAAACGGCCTTCTAGTTGGCATTTGTATGCTCGGCATGACGAGCTGAGGGAAGCTACTCGGAGCAGCTTGTCGTATCTCTCTCTCTTCTTCGTCTTCGTCCTCTCCGCTCGATGTGATGACCTGGCTTGCGACATCGTCGAGGGCGGATTCCTCGTCCGAGAGCTTGAGTGAGTGCAGAGAGACGGATGTCGGTGTGCCAGGCAGGGCGGACGTAGGTATTGGGGACGGCGCGCTGACGTTGATGGACGCGAGCGACGTACATGCGACGTGACTAGACAGTCGCCTCTTGAACTTTCGCACGGGAGACCTCAAAAAACTCTTTTCGTTATCTGCGGGGCTGTTGTGACTATTTGCTGGCTTGTCCGCTGCTGCGGTGCTCTCGGGCCCAAAGGCAGCCTCTAGGGTGTCGGCGAGACTTTGTACGCCAAAGGTGCTCTCCCGCAGTCTTCCTGACGAATCGGTGTACTGAGAAGCAGCCAGCGACTGCTCCATCTCCTCCTCGCGCCTCAAGAAGAAGGCAGTGGGGACATGGCTCGATGCGGTAGTGTGGTGGTGGTGGTGATGGTCAACACTTGACTTGCGAGACCGAGGCCGCGCAGGCGAGGGAAGCGCGTCAGCGCCCGGTAGCGGTCGCATGGCTGATGCAGAGCTATCAAGATCAGGGGGCAGTGTGGAAAGATGCAGAGCGTCGTGCCGAGTGTATATGTACCACCACAGGTGGTGCGGTTGATAGCTTAGCTGGGCGGCGTGAGGCGTGATACGTACATACGTACCCCCACCTGTGATCCCCGCAACAACTCCGCGTCAAGACTGGAAACGCGGTACTAGCCTTGCGACTCAAGTCAGTGGAGGCTGGGAATTGCAGTATATAAGAGCGATCCACTTGGGGGGTTGTTTGACGGTGACTTCGCCAGCACGCAAGGGGCACTTGCCGCGCTTTCCACAAGCAACTTGCTTACCGTGCAGTCTGGTTGCGCCCAGCGAATCACAGTTGCTTCCCACCCACCAGCTTGCGCAATCAAGTACTATGTAGCTGAACGTGACCAGTACCAGGGCACACTTCGCTCGGTAGCAGGTTGTGGGCTTCGTCTTTGTACCATGTTTTCATTTCTGCAATACTCTGCAAGACGCTTCTGCTACCATCATGCGCCTTTCCCAATCTCCCTATTGCCAATCATGCTGAACAGGACCGAGAAAGCGAACCTGGACTGCACCGAATCCCCATTACACCACGACCGTGACTGTGACCGTGACCATAACCATGACCCTTACCCTGCCCCCAAACACACAGATAGCCATCCACGTTACATTAGGTATCGAAGACATGCACAAAGAAAGAAACCATAATGTCCCAAACAGATAGCTGCTCAAGTACACAGGGTACAGCAAGCAAACAAGAAATGCAAAAAATGGAACCACTCGCTATGCAAGGGCTCAAACACCCCGGAGATGAACGCGAACGCCCAGACTTTTCCTCGAGATATCATGACTTTTATACAAGCGCTGAAGGGCCGAGTACAGTACATATAACGAAATCCGTCAGTCGTGATGGAACCGAGTAAGTCGTAATCGAAAGTGGAAGAAGAGAGAGCTAGGCAGAGCATGTTAGGAATGCGCAAGCGTTACCATCGCACTCACGACTCCTGGGGAGCACCTCGGCCACGCACGGAACCACCACGACCGCGGGGCTGGAAAGCACCTCGAGGAGCCTGACCGCCAATGCCTCCACGGCCGCGGGGAGCACCACCACGGGCGAAGCCACCACGGAACTGTTCTGGGCGTTGACGACGCTCCTCGACCTTGAGCTCCACGCCGTTGACAGTGTGAGGGTTGTTGGCGACGGCGGCCTGGTATCCGGCAGGCGTCTTGAAATCAATGAATGCGCAGTTCTGGAGCACAAAGTTAGTCTTGCGTTTTCTACTAACAATAGTAGTATCACTGACCTTGGCGCGGCTGACATCGAGATACTCGACCTCGCCGAACTTGCTGAGGGCAGCCCTAAGAGGACCCTCCTCGACCTGGCTGTAAACGTTCTTAATATAGCCACGCTTCTGGTCTGCATCTGGGGCAGGGCCTTGGTTCTGGACACGCGACTGCTCCTTCTTGTGGCCGGTAGCGGTTTGCCAGCCAGAGGCCTCGCCCTCCTTGGTTGCTGGTGACTCCTCACGAGCAGGCACTGAGGTCTGAGCAGGCGCGGCGGCGGCAGCGGGCTGTGCAGAGCCGGCAGCCTTGGGCTGGCCAGGGGCTTGCTGGGTGGCTGGCGCTGTGACAACGGGAGTCGCGACCTTGTGTGCTGAGGCTGCAAGGCTGGCCCAGGTTCGCGGTGCGGATGGCTTAGGGGGGCCGGATGGCATAGCGACGGGAGCGGCGGACTTGGAAGCAGACGGCGCAGGCGTTACGGCGGGCTCCTCAGACTTCTCAGGCTCGGTGGTCTCCTCGACGGCCGGGGCCTCAGGCTCCTTGGTGGATGCTTCCTCGCTGGCAGGAGCCGCAGCTTCCTCAACCTCGGGAGTCTCGACAGTCTCGGCAGCCTCTTCAATTGGAGCAGCAACAGTTGTGTCTTCGCCAGCGGGTTCCTCTTGCGCTACCTCCTCAAGCTTCTCATCTGCCTTGTTCAGCTCCTCCTCGCTGACAACAGGCTCCTCTGGCTGCGAGGCGACCGCTGTGGGAGCGGGCTCCAAGACACCATTGGCAGACTCTTGCTGTACGTTTTCCTCCTCCTCGGGCTCCTCGGCAAGGTAGCGGAAGATGTCATTGAGGACGAAGTAGCCGTTGGTCTGCTCAGCGAGGATGAAGGTCTGCACAAAGCGCTTGTGTGGCTGGCCCTGGTTAGAGATCTCGCCAATGACCTGGATGACGATGTTGGCGTCAGAGCCCTGAGAGTCGACGTTAGTCACGCGGACCTTGGTATCCTTGAAGTCGAGCTCCTTGATGCGCTCGTTGATAGCCTGGGAGCATTTGTTAATTGTGCATCGATTGGTCTCGCCCAGTCAACATACCTTCTGGCCCAAGCACACGCTGACCTTCTCCTCCTCAACGCCAGAGACGTATTGAGAGCGCTTATTATAGAAAAGCTACACACTCGGCGTCAGTTTTTGAAAAACATGTACCAATTGACGACTGGGTAACTTACGTAGAGTCGGTCGGGGCTCTTGCTAAGCGTGGTATAGTACTGCTCAACAAAATACCAGCCGACTTCATCTTTGGGGATCTCAGCAGGTGCTTGTTGTTGCGCGGGCTGGCTGTCGTAGCTCTGTGACGCGTAGTTGCCGTTGACAGGCGCAGACGAGTCGGTGGATGCCATGTTGAGCGTGTGGGGATCGGAGAGCGTCTGGCCAAAGAAAATGTTTGAGTTAATTGGAGGTGTCGAGATGGTTGGTAGCAGCCTTGTGGTCTGCAGTGATGCGATGCCGCTGGGCGGGGTGATTGGTGATGTGCGGGAGTGTGTCGTGGGGTTGTTTTGTGTGCGCATCAAACACTTGAGGAATCTCTTTGATATGGAAGGCACGTGCTTGCTAGTTAACCGAACGCGCCATCGCCTCTACCCACCCACATGCACATCGTGGAATGCACAACAACTATGTTCATCGCTTTCTTAACCCAGTAGACGGATGCTAAAAAAAATCAGCAAAGCTCTCCACGACTCTTCCATTCCAATCCTGCATTAATCCTGGCCTTGAGCTTGAGCTTAAGCCTGCCCCTTGATGAGCTTTGCATGCACAGGATGACGCTCTCCCGCTTGTGTTTGACAACCATTCAGGGACTGCAACCAAGGAATGACAATGCAAACCGTTAGCTGGTAATAATAGGGAACTACTATTGAACCTTGTAGTGCTGACAACGCCAATTTATACGTACGATCTAGACTTTACTCGTAGATGTACTACAAGTCCGACTTCTCCGTACTCAAGGCCGTAGAGCCCAACCCTCGCCTCGGCGATCATCCATTCTTCTCGGATTTGTGATCAACAAGTCCGTACTGAATGCACACTTCAACACTACTCAGACAGTGTTCAAGCGAAATCCGTCGTGCAAAAACGCCATGCCAGCGTCAGCCTCGGCGTTCGCCATGTTCATAAGGCCGAGGCCTACAACACCTTGCCTAATTGGGACATTTCCATTATTCTAAACCCCCCTCGCGTCAGAGAATGTCTGTTTACGCGATCGTCTCTTGGAGTCAAGGATACCATGTTTCTTTTTTGAATCGCTGCCTGGAATTCTCCCTCACAAATACTTAGTTGTTGATACCCGCACATGATTGTTGCCCAGCATCCAAATTCTATTTCTTTTCAACTCACTTTCTATTCCTGCATTCTCCCACCTATCTATACGTTCCCCTCAATCATCTTCCTTGTGCTACGCTTGAGACAATTTCACGTTGTCACCCAGTTCTATAGTTTTTCTAAACGGCATCGGCAATACGATTTTTTCCAAATAGTTCACATCATGTCGACGAGAACAAGTTTAACGCCATCCGAAGTTGAAAAGACGCAACGTCATGACATTGAACAACCACCCATTGAGGAAAAGCAATACGAGCTACCTCAGGCTACGCCTGCACCCGATACCACCAGCCCAATGCACCCAAGCCAATTCCCTGACGGTGGAAAAGATGCCTGGCTTTGTTTGGCTGGGGCCTTCTGTTGTTTGTTCTGCTCATTTGGCTGGCTTAATTGCTTGGGTGTTTTCCAGAACTACTATCAACTCAACCAGCTCCGCAGTTACTCACCAAGCACCATTTCTTGGATATCAAGTATCGAGATCTTTGTCATGTTTATACCAGGACCGATCGTGGGTTGGGTGTTTGACAACCACGGCCCGAGATACCTCCTTTATTTTGGAACCTTCTTCCACGTCTTTGGTCTCATGATGACCAGCCTCTGTACAGAGTACTGGCATTTTATTTTGGCACAAGGAATCTGCTCTCCACTCGGACTAAACTGCATCTTCAACGCGGGAACCAACACAGTCCCGACTTGGTTCCTCAAGAATCGAGGTGCGGCGTATGGTATCATGGCCGCTGGCAGTGGACTGGGCGGCGTCATATTGCCTATTATGACATCGCATCTTATCCCACAGATAGGATTTGCTTGGACAATGCGTACGCTGGCCTTTATGATCCTCGGGCTCATGTTCCTTGCCATGCTCACTGTCAAATCGCGTCTCCCGCCCTCGTATCGAAAGCTCACGGTGTCAATGTTTATCGAGCCATTCAAAGACATCCGATATGTCCTCTTGACATGCGGAGCCTTTCTTTTTTTCATGGGAGTGTTCATCCCAATCAACTACATCGAAGTCAACGCTATTGCGCACGGAATGTCTCTCGGAATAGCATCATACCTCCTACCCATCTTAAATTCAGCAAGGTCAGTACATATTTCCACATATATGCGCTTTGCTTACAAGAGACAGTATCTTTGGACGTATCATCCCTGGCGCCCTCGCCGATAAGGGTGGAAAATATAACATGCAAGTCCTGTGGTGCACACTTGCCGGCATCATTGTACTCGCTTTCATGCACGCATCCAGCAACGCTACGTTCATTGTCTTCGCAGTTCTTTATGGCTTTACCTCGGGCGCCTACGTTTCTCTCCTACCCGCACAAATTGCCCATATCTCCCGGGTTGATCAAATTGGTTTCCGTGTTGGTCTCTTGTTTGCCTGCATTTCCTTTGCTGGTCTAATTGGTAATCCTATTGGAGGAGCGATCGTGGGCAACAATGGCAATTTCTCGGGATTGTACACTTTTGCTGGTGTTATGTTGTTAGCAGGCTCTTTCATATTCACCATTGCACGATTTTACGTAGCAGAGGGGAAGTTATTTATCAGGATATAGATGATTTAGACGAAGGGGGAAGCCAGTGAGAGTTAACAACTCTTTTTGTATACATAATATATATTTACTCGACTCTACACCAAAGGATATGGAACACCATATGTCTCGTTATATGGATTTACTCTTTTCTTGGATTCTCCATCTTCCGCACGACAATCCCCGATCCTTAGCCAAGTGTGCATTTCATCGAATCTCTACGTTGTCGCATCCTTGTTGTAGAACCTTAGTCAACCTTGCTCATGGTTCACTGGAATCGATCTTGTAGACTTTGATTGGCCTGTACACTGATATATCATGCTATGCTATCTTGTCGACTCAATGCTCTTACCAACGAACACTGGTACTACTATATAGCAGTATCCCTCGCAGTTGTAGTAGATCATATTATCTAAATGCACGAAACCTTTACTTTTCTGGATTCATATTTGAGGAAAATTCTCTTTTTAGTTTCATTTAACGGGTTCTTGTCCTTTTGAAATTATCATAGCGTCAAGTTTCGAGATAATATGGTTCAAATGAAATGAGACAGCATGGTTCAATCCCCCAGGGCCGCTGCCTGTTCTCAGAGCAACTCCTCAAAATTTCGATACAGAACCATGTCTATTCATATATATAAGCACTTAAATTACCTTCGCGCAACTTTGTCTTCTACTTTCTTCGCTTGCTGTCAGATTGGCATGTGCAATACCGTACTCCACTACCATCGTAGACACTACCGATGCATCTTTTCGTGCTGTCAAGCTACGCAATGTTTGAGTCATCTACATAAACCCCTATAACATCTTGCATCGATAGCTCATCATCACCGAATTTTTTTATCTTTAAGCGATGACGAACTCAACTCGATCTTCCATCATCGTTCCATTAAACAAGCTTGCTAACCAAGAATATAATTCAAGATAAGCCGTGTTCATATCCAAGTTCACAGTTTGAGCGATTGGGATCTTTGCTTAGGTCATGAATTTCGCCAACCTCCCACAAGATGTGTATTTACTACCTATTGACAAAAGGAATGAAGTTGAAATTGACAGAATCGTTTCGTACGCGCCATCGTCGCCATTTCACCCGACACCACCATTCTTCCATTTCAATATTCCATCAAAGGCTAGCGTCTATTCGTGCGCATAACACCCTCTCCTCTTCCATCTCCAGTCACTAAGGGAACATCTGATAACGTGCATAAAATGTAGTGCGCCTATGATCGAGTCACACTCGCGCCGCGTAAGCAGATGTACCTGGCTTAAGAGAATGAGCAAATTCTGCTGAGGTTAACAGCGGAGAGGTGGCAAGTTCTCATAGATTGGGGCTATGGAAGGGTACTGAAAAATAGACAGGAGGTGATTTCAGGATCGGCGGCGGGTATACTGAAGGTTACGATGATGATGGAGGGGTTGCAGAGGGGGTTTGATGCTCAAGATGTGTGGTTAAAATGGGTGCTTCAAGGCTGTGGGGAGTCTAGGGAAGGAGGAGGGGAGAAGAAGTGTAATGAGATATTGGGGGTTTAAATATATAGATGTGCGTGTAAAGGTGCATGTGACTCTATTCTTGCCAAAAGAATGAAAGCTTAGGAACAGCCGCAGTCAGGCGCTCGAAAATTTTGAGTACGTATTGATAGTACGACGGGCAGGTTGTATCGCACGCATCAAATAGAAAAAAATCTCTTAATATACGCTCATGGAATCAGAGGATAATGCTATCTGAACATTAGCATCTTGAACTGAGGATTGCTCGGTGCATGAGCAACAAGGCAACAGCACAACTGCGCAGCATGGACTTGATAGAATAATTTTCTTAAAATCCGACTCATTTAAAAGCTTCAGATACTGGTAATCCCTACATCAATTCAAGTGTCGATTTGGTGAATTTTGCCATTCAAATTACGGTTGTTTACAGAGTGTGCGCACGAGCCACCAAGCTTGTACTCATATGAGGAACGCATGTCGCATGTCATTTTGTCGCAACATCACGTCTCGACATCAGGTGGGTCGCGAGCGTGATGACCTGTCTCACAACCTTTCTTTTTTCTATTCGCCTGTACTAAACGCGTAAACCTGTCGTTCTCTTCATGCCATTTCACTGTGAAACTGCTCTACCACGCTCGATTTTATTTGATTGTTCATGACACGCTCCTGTCGCTACTGTCATCGCTATCGCTATCGCCATCACCAGCACTTGTGAGCTTGACCTGGAGCCCGACACCAACCATGATCGACTCTGAAGGAGTAGCCTTTGCTCGAGCAACATCTCGGGTCCTGGGTTGGATCTACTTCCTCTGCTGGTCTGGTGCGCACCTTCCTCATTCATCCCCTACATTGACCGAACAAGCAACTAACCCCACCACCTAGGCTCCTTCTACCCTCAGCCCATATCAAACTACCAACGAAAATCCACACTTGGGCTTGCCATAGACTTCCCAACGCTAAATGTCCTCGGCTTCTGCGCGTACACCGTCTCCACAGCGTCCTTTCTCTACTCGCCCACAATCCAGGCGCAGTATGCGTACAGACACCCCGATGCACCCGAGACAACCGTACGGTTTAATGATTTTCTCTTCGCAGCGCATGGCGCGCTGATGTGTATCATCATCTACAGTCAATTTTTCCCGCGGATCTGGGGGTTTAGAGTTGGGAAGACACAGCGAGTGAGCAGGGTAGTGCTGGGGATATTTTGGGGATTGATAGCGGGCGTGGGAATCGTCATCTGGCTTGTGAGAGCAAGGGGGAAGAGTGGGGGGTACGACGCTGATGCCTGGGCGTGGATCGACGTTGTAAGTTGCCGTTTTTTGTTCCACATGTGGGGTTACGTATTGTTCATACCTAACATATGGCAGATATACGCACTGGGTTACGTCAAATTGACCACTGTTGTGGTAAAGTATATTCCGCAAGCTTGGGTCAACTATAAGCGCAAATCGACGACTGGCTGGAGCATCTATCCCATGTTGATGGACTTTGCGGGCGGGTGGTTATCACTCGCTCAGCTTGCCATTGACTCTTGGCTTCAGAATGATTGGAGCGGTGTGACGGGGAATCCCGTCAAGTTCGGCCTCAGTAACATCACTATCGTATTCGATATTGTCTTCATATTCCAGCATTACGTGCTGTATCGACACGCGGATAGGCATATAGAAGATGATAACGAGGAAGAATGGAATGGTGAGCGGGAACGCCTCGTTTCGGGACGTATTGAGTAAAATCAACATGTATGTCTGTCGATATTCTTGTCCTTTCATTTTGCACACCCTGAGACGCGGGACCTTATCACCATCACCATCCGATTAAACATGCGATTCGAGTCGTCAAGCACAAGCGAGACACAAAATACGACTGTCACACTCGTGTTCGTGTAATCCCAGTCCTCGCTCGCGTAGTACACCAACACAACCTAGCCAAGCTGGTATGCTAATTGCCGGGTCTGCTGAGCCAACTGGACGGACGACCAGTCAGCTGGAAAAAACGAACCAATGTACCTAACCGTTAGGACGTTGCACACGGCTGGCAGAACAAATGCCGTAAACGTTAAACGTTAGATTCGGAACAAATATTCCGGCCTCTGGGCGAGTCTGTGAGCAGAGCATGGAGCTCATCGTATTTGGAGATGTGCTTTTGTACCAATAACTCCGAGAGTGTAGCTGGTCGCTTGAAAATACCAGCAATTTGGTTACTAGACTTGGGGTGGTGTCTTGGCTCAATGTGGCAACGAGTCGGAAAAGTTCCTCCACGTGAGTGGCTAGTGTACACAGCGGGACATGGCGTGAAGAATTTAGACTTGAGGGCAAGCATACCGCCAACGAGGGACAGTGGTGTCGAGGGACGTGCGGATCTGCAGGAGTGCCCTATCCACTTGGTACGCATGCAACGCGCGTAGAATTCATTGCTGAGGGGAGAATGAAGTAGAGAAATGAAGCTTCTCTGTTTGCCCTGCATCTTGGCAATACCGCGGGTAGATGATGTGCAAATACAGTCTGATTCTAGAACGCCCGATGCATGTATTTGCTTTTTTGGAAGCATACATGTGTGGAACGGCCGGCTTCCGATGCAGGGATGAGAACGCTTGCTTAGCGTTCTTGGGATTAATGGGATCAACAGGCACGGGCGCCGTGTTGTGGGGTCCGTTCCGAATTCTCTCTGGTCCTCAACTTAGCATCTAAGTACCATGCCAGCACCCGCACCCAACCATTGCAGCAGGTATCCATCTCAGGTTCGGCTCGCGAGAATCCCAACACAAACGCAGTCAAGACATGGAGATATCCGCATACCCCTGAGAAGCTGAAGAACATGCATGCATGTATAATCCATCTTCCTGGTTGTTATCTGAGTGAGGCTTCAATACCTCTCGCGACTGCCCTTCCCCCCTGATCACTCAGTCCGCACTTGTACCCCCTTCAGTAGACATAGGAGAGACATGTGCTGACAACATATTTTTTCTTTCTTTTCTTGTTTACACGAGAACATGATCCTGCGTCTCTAGAATTTAGTTACGTTGTAGCAGTTCCAGTATTCACATGAAAAACTTCGGTCCCTTTTTTTTTGGAGCCATGGTTCTACATTACCAAAAAGCTTTTTTTTTACTCATGAGAAAATAAGTATTTCAATCGTTCAACAGTCTAGATCTACCTTTTCTCATCTTCTCTTTTCAATTCTATTCAAAAAATTCAAATTCCTCAAAAATGGCTTTATCGACTCATGTTTTCGATGAACAGATACTCAAAAGTATACACACATGGGACCCTCATTTGATTGGTGGTTCCCAAAACGGAGTGAGGTGCGTTTCTATGAAGCTTCTCTCACCTCAAGACTCTGGTTATGGCGGCTTCAGGGCTGTTTCATCTACAGTTTTCTTCTCTTCAAGTACCGATGTAGACATACCGATATCGATGTATTCAGAAGAGGCTCTGCAATGGATTGGATTCGACGCCAAGATGTCGCAACGCCTCTTAGAGAAGTGGTGGAAAGACCAAACCTTCGAAGAATTGGTCTCAGACCACATATGTGAAGGATGCATCGCCGCATCATCAGACTGGCACCAAGTCATGGATGAAATTGGCATCTCGAGCGAGCTACAGAGCAAAATCCTCGACCCGGAGTTTGAGGAGGTTCGAGAGACCGCATCCCTTCAACATTGGCTTCTAGAGTTTACCACAAGCAATATCCTTGCCCTCGAAAGTATCAATGAACGTCTACAGAAGAATCTCACCATTCTGCAGAATGACGAAGTTCACCTCTGTGGTGGTGACAGCGGTCAAGATAGGTTAGGTTATGGACTGCATCAAGTTGGACATACCACTCTCTACCGCGCCACAACGGCACCTAGGCTTCGAGAAGTGTTCAAAAAGGATGGCACCCTCGAACTAGAGAACATGTGGCAAGCAAGATTTCCCCCAAGTGATTTTACCCAGGATCGAACCGCCTTCTACTGGACGTCACAAACATGGGTCGCCGAGAAGTATGCCGGGTACTGTGTCAATTGCTGCAAGATTCGAGGAGATGCAGTCATTCTCAGAATGGTATTGCCGAATCACCTCTTGGAAGGTGCACGTGTCCGGAACCTCGAATACGGAGATGACTGGCGTCAACTTATTTGGTATTCTCGCAATAGAAAAGCCTTCCCTGATGATCTCGAAGAACTATGGGGCAAATTCAAGGTCATCACCGGTCCGGTTTCGATCAATCACACGAGTGAGTTCAAAACAATGCCATCTTGGGAACATGTTACTCCTCTCAACATTTACGTCAAGTGTGGTGAAAAGGCCAGTCAGCACGTTTTCATTGGAATGTCGGCAATGGCGTCTGTCAATACGGCTGCAAAGGATAGTGTCGATGTCTTCGAACTCAGTCCTGGTGACAATAATGTGAAGCCGCTTCCTAATCCCTACTTGTGGGCGGCCAACCGGATGACTTTGAAAAAGGAATGATGAGGCTGCAGATGATGAATTTCGTATGGCTGGGCTCGAGCGTGTTCTATCTTTCTAAGCTGTATGAACCAACCAATATGATATGTTAATCACAGTGGCTTTCTGACTGTATCTGCACTCCAATTCACAGCACTTTGTTTTCAAGGGTGTTGTCTCTAAGCTGAATGATAGGTTAAAAAGATCCCGCGACTGCTCATTTCAACCCAATCATGATAGACGGGAGCCGAATAGAGTTTCGCCGGACAAGCGTTCGGTCCCATGCCAGAAATGTCAAACGGGGCCATGTGCAGATCCGAATATGCTTCCAGCTAAATGCTAGCTTCGCGTCAATGCCTGTCCCCGTCCTGCCGCACTACTTAAAGCTGTCAAGCGTGTTTATGGCGGCCTAGGCTAGGGATATGAGTCGCTTACTCCGGCGAACTGTATTCAGTGGTTGTCGTCATTATAACCATGTTTTTGCTCCCAAGCATCGGCGACCGCGGTATATGATCCCCTGGATATGCAAAGGGACAGATTCATGATAGCGCCACGCTCCATCATCGGGTCTGTGGTCGAGAACCTTGTTTGATTTTCATTCAAAAACGAGCAAGACGTCCGTTCTATTGATGAGACCCTCAACCACAGTCCACGAGCCTTTTCCAGTTCTTTTTCCGAAGAGCGGGGAAGACAAGACTCCGAAAACGGAATGACTTCCACATATGTCGATAGTGTAATGACTGCGGAATTTGATGCAAAGGTCAACGGCGACCACGAGCCGCTTGTGCTAGACTTTGCGGCCCTGCATATCAATAGACACAACGCACGTGTTCATGGGCCTCCTCTTACCCCCACGGACTCGTACAATAGCAGAGGTTTGTACCAGAATTATGCAGAAAGCCGGCTCTCGGATGACGAATCCTCTGCTCCTGCGCCCCCAGACGTTTCCCGCAGAGGCATGCAAGGGTCATTGAAATCAAAGTAAGTAGGAAGCTGGTGTGTTGGGCTTGGGTTTGGCTAACTGTCATAGCTCGAACACAAGTTCGCCTGTCAATACGGGCTCCTCTATTGCCAAACGGCTTAATTTCTTGTCGAGGCGCAAGAGTGTAGACAAGCCAATAGGCCCTATTCCAACCTCCTATGTCATTTCAGATATAACCAACTCCCGAGTCCGCAGTTCTTCACGAACACCTAACACTCTTTCGAATACTTCTCCAAAGGCTGTACCGCGAGAATCCAACCCAACCCGTGCAAGTAGCGCTGGACCATCAATGACGCGCAACATGGAGGATTCGTTTACATCTTCAGGGTATTCCGTGCCGTCGGAGAACTCTCCGACGTCATCAATCACAACAAACGCACTCCCTCCACTGCAGAAACTCAGCATGCTAGACGAAAACGAAAGACTCTCTCCTCTTCTTGAAGATGACCCAAAATCATTTGATCTCATTGCACCACCCGATGCTGATACCGGACCCGGCCCGTACTCCCTCGAGGCACGATCGGAGCAATTGTTCTCCAAGGAGCACCTTGAAGCCATAGTCAAGGACACGCCATCTCTGCTTCGGTTCAGCGCTTTCCTGAGCGCCTCCCGCCCCAAGTCTGTACCAGTGCTGATCTACTTCCTCGACGCACTCAAGGCACTGCGGGCAATAAAGTACGCTGATGCAGTGGCAGAGGCGCTTGAACCCATTCCAGGCCTCGAGTTCTCCGAAAGGGCACCTCAGCCGAGTATCAATACAGGGCTAGAGGAAAAGGCAAAGCAGGCGTTTGATATTTTGGTTAGGGACGACCTGCCGGCTTTCATCACGCACATTTTCATCCAAGTTGCTAGCGTTAGCATCACAAAACGTGTGACTGGAACCTTACCTCCAGCGCTGCAGCAGGCTAGTGAGGGTCTGGCGGAGGTCTTTTGCCTAACGGATCCTTCCAGGGCGGATAATCCCATTATCTTTGCATCAGAAGGTTTGTACTAAGTGTCGAGTCATGGGCATACAGTCATTGACTTGGGATTAGAATTTCACCGCACCACGCAGTACGGAGTTAATTATGCAATTGGACGCAACTGCCGCTTCCTTCAAGGACCAAAGACCAATCGCCCTGCCGTGTCACGCTTCAAGCAGATGATCTTGGAAGGCAAGGAGCACAACGAAATCCTATTGAACTAGTACGTCATGCGAGGGACTCCACTCCACTTCACTTCACTCCACTTCACTTCACTCCACTTCACTCCACTCCAATCCACTCCACTTCACTCCACTCCACTCAATTCACATGGAACTGACAAACTCCACAGCCGCCGCGATGGTTCTCCCTTTATGAACTTGCTGATGATGGCACCGCTTCTCGACTCGCGTGGCCAACTCCGCTACTTTATTGGCGCGCAGATTGACGTCTCCGGGCTTGTAAAGGACTGCACCGATCTCGAAGCATTCCAACACATGTTGGACCAGCAGGAAGGGTATGAGCCCAAGGATGAGCCCAAAGACGAGTTCCAGCAGCTCTCTGAGATGTTCAATCACTCGGAGCTAGACACAGTACGGACGTTTGGCGGGAACATGCACCGTGAGCACATTGACGAGCAGGACAATGCAAGTCTGCGGAGTTACCGACCTAGGGTACTCATTCAGGACCAATCGACCTTTGATGTGGAAAGGGCGGAGAAGCCGTCTCCAAAGTCCGAAGGCAAATTGTCAGGCCCCTACAAACACGTAAGTCGTCCCATTCTTTCCTCTACTCTTGTCTTCCTGGTCAGCAGAAAATCCAAATCCAAATCCAAATCCAAATCCAAAAACAAAACTCTGACCATACCCCCCTTCCGAAAAGTATATCCTCGTCCGACCCGCGCCCTCTCTCCGCATCCTCTTCTGCTCCCCCTCCCTCCGCGTCCCAGGCATCCTGCAATCCCACTTCCTCGACCGCATCGGCGGCGGCAACCACGTGCGAGACTCTCTCGGCAAAGCCCTCACTGACGGCTCCCGCGGCGTAACCGCCAAAATCCGCTGGCTCCCCCACGCCGTCACCAATCTCGACAACTCCCAGGAAGACGGCCGCCCCCGCTGGATCCACTGCACCCCGCTGCTAGGCCAAGCCGGCACCGTAGGTGTGTGGATGGTCGTCCTCGTCGACGACGAGAAGCATCTCCTGCAAACACGCCGCTTCCGGCAGGCGCCCCCTATTCCCAACGACCTGCGCAACAGGCGCTATGACAGTCCCGAGCAGCAGCAGCAGCAGCGGGCCGGCAGCAGACTCGACAGCCTCGACAGCGAAGCAGACTGGTATAATACGCAACGTACTGCATCGCTGACGAGCGGCCACGCTGCTGCAGCGCGCCACGCGTACATCGACCCCAGTCGTCAGGGCCCCAATTTGAGCCCGCGTATTGTGATACCCCGCGGCAACTTGAACGACCAGCGTGCTCTGCGCTCTGCAGCCTCGAGCGTCGAATCGTTCCGCATCTAGGGCGAGTTTGGGGGGGCGGGGGGCGCTGGGCTAACTTTTCTTTCCTTTCCTATCCTATCCTTTCCTTTTTCACAGGAGACACACCTTTTTCTTTTGTTGGCCGCGACAATGACGACGATGACGGTCTTGTAGGCAATGAGTGGAGTGGGTTGGGTTGAGAGTAGACGCTGTCGTCGCGAAGGTGGGGGGAGAGTTGCAAGTACGCTACCAAAGATGGGGAGGTACGATTCCGAAGACGACGACGACGACAATGACCAGGACAAAAAAAGTATCAGGTCGGTTTGATGTGTCGGGAGGATCGGCAATTAGGTACACACGTTCTCCTGTGTTCAAGGAGGTCCAACGTGGAGGAGAGGGGAGGAGAGGAAGTAGACGAGGGGAAGGGGACACACGACGGCTGTGTGAGGAAGAAGAAGAAGAAGAAGAAGAAGAAGAAGAAGAAGAAGAAGAAGAGGAAGAAGAAGAGGAAGAAGAACATAATGTAATATGGACTGGTGCTGAATGCATGGCATGCACCTTAGATTTTTGTTGTTGTTATGCTACATACCCATCCTATGCCCATAGCGGGGCAGACTGGCACTTACTTTGTGCCGTACATTACTGTAACAATATTGAATCTATCATACCAGTGGTATTAGAGTGCCATCTTAGAATCAAGTTGTATCGACATACCTTTATGATATCACGCGAGACTTTTTTTTTCTTCTTCTTTCAGTTCCTCTGCATCTCCGCTAGACAATGTAGTCTATCCTTGCCTGAATGAGGGGGTATCTATCTCCCTTGTCTTGCGCACCTGCTTCCCTTTTTTTCTTTTTTTTTGTTGGAAGATTCCTCATCGCTTCGTCCCCTCACATTCACCAGACATCCTCGGGGCTGACCCTTACCTCCTCGCCCCCCTCTCTCACCGTCTCCCTCCCCTTGTCCCGACTCAGCGGTTTCCGCATATCAAACGCATCCTCGCCGTCATTGTAATACTCCGCCACCCTGCGGTACACGCTGTACCCCATCTTGCGATACAACTCCTTTGCAATCTCATTGCTCGCACGCACAAACAGGTCGACGAACCACGCATTTGCTGCGTCAGAAGAGCGCTCCAGGGCCGACGACAGGGCCGTCGCGTGGCGCAGACGGCGAGCCGATGGCGCAACAGTCAGCGCGGTGATGTGGCCGTGCCAGGGGAGGTAGTGGGGGTGCGCCACTGCTGCAGAGGGGGAGTAGGGTGTGACGGGCGAGGCGTAGGGCGAGGACTCGAGTTTGCCCAAGACTGGTCGCAGAAGCGGTTAGCTGACGTCTTTATATATGTATATATGTATTTACACATGCTTTTATAAATTTATATAGAAATGTGTGTACACACGTCATGTGTGATGGGAGCGCAGTCTGCAGAGCGACTTTTTTTTGGGGGGAGGGAAGGAAAACTCACTGTAGCCTTCAATCTTGCCGTCAATTCCTTCTATTACTTGACAGAGCTCTGGCCACTTAGTCAGGTACTCTGTGTAGAAGCCAATGTTATAGGTTTCGGTCAGTGGGTCGAGGTTCGTCGATGAGATGAGGAGGAGGTCCGTTGGGCGCATGGGCCTGATTGTCGCCATTGTAGATGTTGAGGCGTGCAAAATGCAGCGGTGAGGTGATGCCGTGTAGTGGTACCGTGTAGTAATACTGTGTGGTGCTGCTGCTGCTGCTGATGATGTTGGCGAATAATTATTAGTGGATGTGTGATGGTGACGGTGATGGGCAATGGTGGCGGTGGGGGGAGAAAGTCCGCGGGGGTGAGCTCGTCTAGACTTGCCCCAGTTTCAATGGGCACGAGGAGACGTCCTCCACCTTGTACAAAAGAAAGTAGCATACATGCGTCAATTTCTACTTCTACATCTACGTTATGGAAACCAGATTCCGTGTATCTCCCACTCATTAATCTTATAACCATATCATCCATCCATCCATCCAGCCAGCCATCCAGCCATCCACCTAGAGACGAGACTACCATATCCACGACAAACTCCCTCCCACAAAAGCAAATCATTATTAATACAAATTTTTTCTTCTCCCGCGACAGGTGGGATATACGCAGTTAGATGGACATGCTTGCAAGAAGCAAGTAAACAAAGGGAAAAAAAAAGAAGGGTATAAACACAACACGCAAACACACATGAACGCAGCACCACAAACGCTCCGCTCCACTCAAGTGCTCTCACGAAAGGAAATAACGTTCCAACTTAATGCATCCTCCCCCGGCTTGTCAGACTCGCTCGACTAGGGCTCGTCCGGCTCCTCTCATCCTCCTCAGGCACGTCGCTCAACCGCGTCGGATGGTGATGTCGCATACCAATCCACTCGTCTCCGTACCCATCGCCACTATAATCAGGTGGAGTTGGGTTCTGGCTCTGGGCCTGACTGGGCGCCGCCGAACTGGGGCCATAGTGCTGTAGATGTTCCAATTCCCGCCTCCTGTCTTCCTGGACATCGTACTCGTCTGACATTGGGGAGCGGATCGAGCGGAAGGGAATGCGATGACCCCCTGCGTCGAGGACATAGTTGCCGCGCTCATCAATGGCGTATTCTTCCTCGCCTTCTGAGGTGGCATCATCGCGCGACGTGCCGGTGACGTACGACTGCGAGTCTTCTGTACGGTTGTTGGGAGGCTCGTCTTGGTGAAGGTAGGAGCGTGGTTGTTGGTAAAAGGCCTCCGGTTGGGAGGTAGATGTCTGCGCAGGGGCTTGCTGGGCATTGCTCGTATTGAATTGGAGATGCAAAGGAGCAGGAATCTGGGGCAGGTCTGCGACGTTCAACGAAGCATGAGGACGAGCGGAAGAGCTGGGCATGGCACCTGACGGTATGTAGGAGCCTTGTGCCAACGCCGCCGGTGCGTCAGGATCGCGATGGCGGTGGTGAGTGCCCTCTGTGAAAGGATCCGTGTCGGTGGGTGACTGGGCGTCTTCGTACGAGTAGTGCTGCTCAATGTCTGCGCCAATGCTCTGTGTACTAGGATACGCATCTTCGTCGTCTTGAGTTCGTCCACGGCGCGCCACAGCTTGCGCCATAGGAACGACTTGCACGCCACCGACTAGAGTGGGCTGACCCTCACGTAGAGAGAACTGGCGATCACGCTCTTCTTGCTCTCGCCTTCCGAGCTCTTCCCACGCCCGCCGCGCTTCTTCTTTGGAGATTTGTAGCTCGCGCTTCATCTCCACGACAGCCCGTTCGGCGTTTTTCTTCTCGGTGAGCATCCGCTCCATATTCGCTACATCGCCAGAGCGCGCCTCACGTTCGACTCGTATCGTATTCTCCAGCTGCGCCTGGGCTTCCTGGGCGCGCTCCTGCTCCTGGCGATGCTCGTAGAACCACCTCTGGAACTTGCGCTCCGACGACGCACGCAGACGCTGCAGCTCCACGACGGCGTGGAAGAGATTTGCGCCAGCAGCGGACAGATCGGTAATCTGCCGCGACATCTGCTGGGCTAGCGGCTCGCGACGGACCTCCTCGGTGTTCTGCTCAAGCCGCCGTATCCAGTACGACGTCAGGCCCTCCCAGTGGGAAGAGAGCGTCTCCCAGCGCTCAAAGGCATGCGGGAAGTTTGAAGTGGTCGAGTCTCGCTGCGGAGTCGCAGAAGAGCCCGGTGGGGGCGGTTGGCGCGGAACAGCTGCGGAAGGCCCCGCTTGCGAGGTACCTGCAGCAGAAGCTGTGGCGCCAGAGGGGCGCCGTGCATGCTGGGCGCCTGGCGGACGTCGCTGTTCGGCCGAAGAAGCCTGGACGGGCTGGTTTTGCGATGCAGGACGGGGCTGCTGCTGGGACTGCGAGTTCGCCCGCGACCGGCTGTACTGTGCGCCGGCTGCGGGGTCTTGAGGCGGGCCCGAAGACGGCAGCACGCGTTCTGGCGGGCGGGCGACTCCGCCAGAGGACGGGTACTGCACGTACTGGTCGCCCGTCCTCAGTGGCGCCGACTGGGGCTGGCGCTGCACGCCGGGCTCGGCGATGTTTGTGGGCGTGCCAGCTACGCCAGCGACAGCCTGGGCCCTCCGCTCGGCGCTCCTCCTGCGCTCGTCCTCGACGGCGTCTCGCTGCTTCTGCTCCTCGCGCTGGCGGGCCTCGCGCTGGCGGCGGTCGTTCATGATCATCTGCGGGGTGCGGATGTTGGAGCGGTCGGCCTGGGTGACGGGGACGGGGCCGCCTGTGGTGCGGGCGCCACCATTAGCTGCGCGAGCGCCGGTCAGGTCGGACATGGGCAGGTTCTCCTCGACCAGGTCCGGGGTGAAGGGGCACGGGGTGCGGATGGCCTCCTCGAGCACAAAGCGGATGGCCGAGGCGGTGCGGCGCGAGATGCGAAGCGCAGGGTGGGGCGCAAAGAGCTCGGGGTTGCGCGCACGGAACAGCTCGTAGCGCTCGTGGGCGTCGGCGAAGCGGACGAGGCGCTGCTGCTGCTGCTGTTGCTGCTGCTGGGCGGGGTCGACGGTGCGGGCGCGGTCCAAGGCGGGCAGGCGGGCTTGGCTGGGGGCAGCGCTGCCAGACGAGCTCGAGGCGCGCGAGCGCGTGTGGTGGGCGCGGTAGAAGTCGTCCAGCTGCTGCTGGCGTAGCTGGAGCGAGGTGCGGTAGGGCGGGGGCGCGGCGCGGTCGTGTGTCTCGTTATGGGCGGGGTCGTGCAAGGGCAGTATGTTGGCGGGCGGGCGCGGTGAGGCGCGGAGAGGGCACGCTCAGCTCAGGCCGGGGCTGCACGGGAAGAGAGTGGACGGGTGCGGGAAGAGAATGGGCGAGGGCGAGGGAGAGCAGGAGCAGGGCAGGCACAGCAGTTGCCGGCGGCGACAGTGGCAGCGGCAATGGCTGGGGCTGCAGGGCGCGCGGTCAGAAGCAGTCGCAGTCGCAGTCGCGGTCGGGGAGGGTGGAGGAGAGAGGCGAGCAGCAGCGGCCATTGCGGCGCGGCGACGGCGTGGGTAGGAGGCAGAGACGGAGGGAGAGGCTGGGGCGCGAGGCTGGCTGGCTTGAGCGGCAGCAGCAGCAGCAAAGGGAAAACAGGGTGGCTGGCAACCGCCATTGATTGACAGCCGGACTCCACTCACAGGCAAATGCTCGTCTCACCGACTCTCTGGCGGCGATGGGCCCGGATGCGCGCGTCTGCGTCTGCGTGCGCGTGCGCGAGTCGCCGTGCTCTGCGCTGCGTTGCGCTGGCGGGCGTGGATCCTGCTGGTGCTGGCAACGTCACCGCGCAACGGGCAGCCCTGGATGAGTCTCAGCGCGAGACGTCTGCTGCGAGCGCACTCGGGACGGCACACGGACACACGGGCACACGGCACGAGAGGAAAAGCAAATTGTCCTCGTCCGCGACCATGGCCGGAGCAAGTGTCGTAGGCGTTTGCGCGGGCCTTTTCAGAGCTACGGGCGGCGCCAGGCGTTTGCGACTCTCTCGTGTTGCTTTTGGCTGGCGCCCGTGCATTCCTGGACAGACCGACTGGCAAATACCAAATACCAAATACCAGATACCAAATGCCAAATCCCGCTTCAGGTCAAGTCTTTGCCCCGGCTTGGGCGTGCGAGGCAAAGGCGAGCGAACGGCGCGTGCATGTTGGCTCTGCCACCTCACCTCGCAGCTTGCTAATGAGCTATATGCCGTCATCACCCATGCCTTCCACGCCCAACGCAAACCTGGCCCAAACCCTCGTCACGCTCTGCCCTGTCCTGCCCTGCCCTGCCCTGCCCTGCCACGCCACGCCATGCCCTGGCAACCTGCAGCGAGAACCGTCCCACGGCGGCCAAAGCCAAACACAGAAACATGTTGGAGGGAGAAGATGGACCATGAGCAGACCTCTTCATTCAAAAGACGTTTGTTCCATCCATCCACCCACTCGTCTCCCAATCAGCGCCCTCCCAACTCTCCCGTCGACGGGAGGGAGCGGGGAGCGGGTGGCCTTCCGCCCGTCCACATCACGTGCCGTCCAACACACTAGCCCACCAGCACACACACTCACACACACACTCACACACACACTTCCACGTAGCACCCTCGACAGCCTCACAAACACCGCCCCGACATGAGACCACACTCGATAAGCCCACGTGCAACAAATCCCCCCCTTCTCAAGTCACAGCGTGTCAGCAGCCATAATTTCCTCCCAAGACACGCACGCACGCACATGCGCCATGCAAGGACCCCGCCCCCCCTCTCCCCCCTAGCCAAAAACCAAAACGCAGTCATCATTGTCCTGCGTCGAACAAAGAATAAATTAATAAATCCACGCAGCACAGAATCCTACAAACACCTGTTCCTGCAATCCTACAAGAGTATTCTTATCATGTGACGTGACGTGACGTGACGTGACGTGACGTGACATGATGTGATGTGATGTGAAAGTATAACTAGTGTTGGTTGTGTTGTGTGATATACAACGTACCCTACCTACCTACCTACCTACCTACCTACAAGTACTACCACTCGACTCACTCCCTTTTCCCCAATCAAACGATAACGGGCAAAACAGAGGAAGAAGAGCACAACAGATTCATCGAGCATGAGAAGGGAAGAAAAGGAAAAAGAAAAACATTAACATCATTCACATGGATGCATATATACACATATATATATATATATATTTATAAATTCGCATAAAAAACATACATGTTCATGATATACCGAACAAACAATGTTTAAAAAAAAACCTACCTCCAAACCTCCAAACCACCACCCTTTTCATCAAAGCAAAGTGAAAAAAAAAGAATGAAAAAAAAGGGGACTACATCATAGCAGAAACATGAAAATAACTACACTATACTACACTACAGACAGACAGTACTTTGTACTACCAAAAAAAAAGACTCTACAAAACCAACAACAGTCCAGCCACCAATCCAACGACACTCATCAGCCCCGCGCTGCTGGCCTTTGACAACGATGCTGCTGCTGCGCCCGTAAACTCTGGTGGCGCATACTTGGACGGCTTCACGGGGTACCCTGTACCCTCGGGCTGAACAGGCTGAACGGGCTTGCCTGTTCCAACGGGGATGGATACACTCGTGCCATTGCCTGCTGGCACGTACGGCGCAGAGCTGGGCTTGTGGGGCGCGGGGATGGGCGTGTAGACGGCGCTGGCAGTGGCGGTGGCAGTGGCTGGCACGGGCACCTTTGTCAGGGTGACGTATTGGACAAGTGTGCTTGTCGTGTCTTTGTTGTTGCTCGAGGGGACTTCGTTCTTCTTCGGGACATCGGCCTCGTACACGGGGGAAGAGGGTGTCTTGGATGAGACGGGGTGGGCGGGGACAGGCGAGCTGGAAGGGTATGAGGCGATTGTCAAGGAAGATGCCTGGTAGACGGGTGCTGAGGGGATCTTGGACGATGCCTGGTAAATCGGTACCGAGGGTGTCTTGGACGATACGGGGTATGAAGGTACCGAGGAGGATACAGGGTATGAAGGTACCTTGGACGTCTCAGGGTACGAAGGTACCTTGGATGTCTCAGGATATGAAGGGACCTCGGAAGACGCCTGGTAAACGGGCACTTCTGGAACCTTGGAAGACACATGGTAGACAGGAACCTCGTTCGTCTTGGACGCAGGCACCTCGGTCGGTGTGTGAATCGGCTTTGTGATCGTCACCGTGAGCGTCTTGGGTCCGCACTTGTCGCATACGTATACGCTTGTCGTCCAGCCCTCGGGAACCTCGGGTGTCGTCGTGGGCTTTGTGCACGATTTGCAGACAGTCTTTGTGATTGTAGCAATCTTGGTCGTGAGGCCGGTGGAGCAGACGTCTACGTACGTCGCTATCAAGTGTTAGCATATTGTTCATCATGAATTTTGGAAAGAAAAATAATTTGAATACGTACATGTGACAACAGTGGCGGTGGCCTCGGGGTACTCGGCCTCCTTTGTGATTGAAGGGTAGCTGTCATGGACTGAAGAAGAACCGAGGGATGGGTACTCTGGGTAGCTTGGAACCGAGCTAGAAGCAGAGTACAGTGGGTAGCTGGGAACCGAGCTGGAGGCAGTATAACCAGGAACCGAGCTGGAGGCAGTATAACCAGGAACCGAGCTGGAGGCAGTATAACCAGGAACCGAGCTGGAGGCAGCATAACCAGGAACCGAGCTGGAGGCAGCATAGCCAAGAGTCGAGCTGGAGGCAGGGTAGCTAGGAGCCGAGCTTGAATCAGGGTAGCTAGGAGCAGAGCTCGAATCAGGGTAAGAAGGATACTCGAATGTGGAGCTCGACTCGGGATAGCCCTTGCTGGAGGTGGAAGATGCACCAGAAGGAATAGTCAAATGAGGGTAACCTGGATATCCCTCAGTCGACGAGATGGTGTAGATTGAGTGTTCTGGAGTCAGAGTCGACGAAGTCAGTGTTGTGCACGATGTTGAGGAAACTTCGTCTGCGGGAGACTTGGAAGTCGAGCTGACATCCACAGGGTAAACGCTGGAAGCCTCGCTGGGAACAGCGTAGCTGGAGCTCTCAGTAGGCACTACATGGCTTGAAGTCTCAGTAGGGACAGCATAGCTGGAGCTTTCGCTAGGAACAGCATAGCTAGAGCTTCCACTAGGAATGACATAGCTGGAGCTTTCTGTGGGAACAACGTAGGTAGAGCTTTCGGTAGGAACAGCGTAGCTAGAATTTCCAGAAGGAACGGCATAGCTGGAAGTCTCGGTAGGGACAACAAAGGTGGAAGTCTCAGTAGGAACAACAAAGGTAGAACTCTCAGTAGGAACAACGTAGGTAGAGTTTCCGGTAGGAACGGCATAGCTGGAGCTCTCATAGACGCTCGAGCTTTCTGTAGGAACAGCGTAGCTAGAGCTTCCACTAGAAATGACATAGCTGGAGCTTTCTGTGGGAACGGCATAGCTTGAGCTTTCTGTAGGAACAGCATAGCTTGAGCTTTCTGTAGGAACAGCATAGCTAGAGCTCTCAGTAGGAACAGCATAGCTAGAGCTCTCAGTAGGAACAACATAGCTGGAGCTCTCATAGACGCTCGAGCTTTCTGTAGGAACAGCGTAGCTTGAGCTTTCTGTAGGAACAGCGTAGCTTGAGCTTTCTGTAGGAACAACATGGCTGGAACTCTCCGTGGGCACAACATAGCTGGAGCTACCCGTGGAGATAACAAGGCTCGAAGTTTGAGTTGAGTGAGCAGTGCTGGAGCTGTCGGTAGGGAAGATTGACGGAATTGTGTAGATGGAAGAGCTGCTGCTGCTGGAGATGGACTCGGTCGATGAGCTGGCAATAGACGAGCTGATATCCTTGGATGAGCTGACCTGGGAAGAAGAAGCCGCCGAGCTGGTTTGGGAAGACAAAACTGTCGAGCTGGCCTGGGTGGACGAAGATGTTGAGCTAACTTGAGAAGAAGAAGCTGTTGAGCCAACTTGAGAAGAAGAAGCTGTCGAGCTGGCCTGGATAGAAGAAGCTGTTGAGCTAGCTTTTGTAACAGAGGCCGACGAGCTGGTCTTTGTGGATGAAGCAGTTGAGCTGACATACGCAGAAGAGGAGCTTGAGACGATTCTGGATGACGATGACGACGACAATGACGACGACGAGATGGTCGAGCTAGCCTTGGTAGACGAAGCAGTCGAGCTGATCTTGGTGGACGAGATAGTCGAGCTGATCTGGGAGGAAGAAGTAGTCGAGCTGATTCTGGAAGACGAACTTGTGGAGCTGATTTTGATGGACGAGCTGGTCGAGGAAGAAGAGACCTTGGTGGAGGAAACCACCGTCGACGACGAGACAGGAGCCTTGAACTTGTCGTTGAAAGTGCCGTCAAGCGTAGCCTTGGACCAGTACGCATATGGCTTACTGAATGCCACGTTGTTCTTTGAGATCATTGCCTCCCACAGCATAATACCACCAAACATGCTGGGATACTTCTTCTGGTACTTGACAGCCAACGCATTTGTTTCCTCAGGCTTGAGGTAGTGGCTCTGATATTGCGCTGACACACCAGCAGGTCCAGCGACTAATCCGAGATAAAGCTTAATGTTCTTGTTCAGGGAGTTATCCTGCAGCCACTTGACCCAGGCGTCGAACGAGAAACCTGTGGAGCTCTGGTTGATCTGAGTAAATCCCAATCTGGCAGAGCAGGCGTCAGTATTGTAAAATTGCGTGAAGAGCATGTCGATGTGCGAGGTTTTTATAGCCTCAGCGAGGTGAGCGTCGGGAACTATGCACTGGGGGGCAGCGGAGATCAGGAGGTTAGGGTTGTTTAGCTTCAGACGATTGACGAGCAAGTTGTAGTATTGGGACATGTAGTTGGGTACGCCGGCCGGTTGGACGTGAGCCTCAATGTCCAGATCGAATCCATCGACTGCTGCGTCGCCGAATGGACGAGGCTTGTTGGCATCCTTCCACTGTTGGGTCAAGGGGCCAAAAGCACCGTATAGGAAATCGCCAAAGGTTTGGGCGACACCCGCGGAAGGGAGGTAGTAATCTTGAGGAGAAGCTCCACCAAGGGAAAGCAGAACCTTTTTGCCATTTGTTTGACAGGTCTTAATGGCATTTTCCATACCATTGCAAGTTTTGAGAAGTCCACTTGGCTGCCCATTAGGAAGTGGGTAGTAGTCGTAGCAGGCGTTTCCTGAGAGTCATGTCAACGAAGAATCTTCCCCAGGGCAATTACATCACATACCAAAGTTTGTCTTGGGGTAGTCGCTAGGACTCTTGGGGAATTCGTTTACAAAACCAATGGCAACAATATCAATACTGGGATCGTTGCAAACTTCAAGAAGCGGCATCTGGTTTTCACCCTGACCCCAGTACATGACGACATTTTGGCTAGATGCTGGATTGTATGCAGCAGATGCAGTCGAGGCAAGGAGTCCAACGGCGGCAACCGCACGAGTGAAGGTCGAACGAGACATTATGACAAGATGTAGGGGGTTATTAACGCGATTGAAAGAATGGACGGCTGAACAGCCAGTAAAGATTGTGATGAGCGGGCTCAATGAAAGGACGCAAGCAAATGCCTACTATTAGTGTAAAGACTGCAAAGAGCGACTGGAGCGAGAGAACGCAAATCAAAAGGCAGTCAGAGTAGAAAAGGAAATGGGAGATTAACACTTGAGACTCTGGCGGTACCTGCATGACAGCGGACGGGATAGCCACGCCGCTGTAGGCATCAAGACGTGCATGTGCAGGGCTGTCAAGAGTCAACGTCGTCTAGAATATGCATATTGCGTGACATTGGATGCAGGAACAGAAGACAGTCTGTCACTGGGCGATGCCATTGGTGGACATGTTCAAGGCTTAGCCAGATTAGGGTTGATAAATTCAGGCACACCACAGCAATCTGGGCGCTAAGATTAACGATGCCACTTGATGAGACGCCTTCCCTAGACTGCTTGACCGGTGAAAAAGCCTAGTGAAGGAATTTAGGGGATCATTTCGGTTGACGGTTCAAACGCCCTACCAGAGCGAGACCTTGATGGTCAGCAAGGACCCCTTAGTTCGACTGCGGCCGGACGGTCAGCACCTCCGACGGCGTGGCTTTTTTATGGACACCAAAACAGCAGCACTGTGAACCTTGAGAAGTGGGGTTTTCTTTCCTTGAGGCACACTCACTTTAGTAAACCATGCTCTTTCATAAGACTGTAGCGAATATACCTACAGATTTCGTGCGCGGCGGAAGAGACGATTGATATTAGTTCGTAGAAATACAGGCCTGATAGCGTTGTGACTGCATGTAAGAATGTAAGTTGGCGGCAAAGGGCAGCCAATTCGAGCAGCCAAAGCTCTTTGTAGTGAGAAGAATGGCAGACCTGGGGTGGATCTGAGCAGGGGTGAAAACAGTGGATTCTTCTGCTAGTCGTCTTGAATATTTTGTAGCGGAATGCGAACCACTGACTCTCGAGCCCCTTACAGACTGAAGTTGCTTAGATTGAATCAGATCGGTAGTTTTCGTATGGTGAAACGTATTTTCTCCTCTTGCTTTGACTGATGAGAGAAAAATTGAACGTTAGAACTCTGACACTCGGACCCCAGCACTCCAACCGTGCCGCAATGCCAAGGCAATAGATGCCTGTAGCACGGTAGGCGTAGGTGTTGCACAACTGCCATGTCCTCGGAGCTCAAGTTTGGGAAACGCGGCAACGTTCTCACTAAATTTTCTCGGCTTTGCACGTGTCGTGGGTTCGAAAAAGCGTGACTCGCGCAGATAGTACGACAAGTGTTGTTACCTGGCTCATCGCTCATAGCGACTCCTGAAGTTTGAGCTGAGGGTCGATTTGTGATTGGGTCAGTAATTTCATTATTCCCGCGTGTGGATTGGTGGAGACGCGGCTAACAACCGTGTGGATGATCTGTGGAGCAAGAGTACCGAGTGGTGTTTCCTGACCTCTCCCTCATCGGGCTTTGTCGTATTTAACCCCGAGATGCCGTGGGAGTTGCATGCACATGTCCACCTGAAGGTCAGCCGGCCTGATACCATTTACGGCGCAACGATGCCTATCAGACGATAAACACGCACAAGTCCCACATTTGCCCCGCGGCGGGCATGGCGTAAGGTGCCGAATTGTGGCGGTGAGATGCGCCGCCTGTAGCGGCAGGCGCTGTTGGAGTTGGGAGTTGGGGGTCGTTCATGGGGGAAACCTAGCCTTGGCCTTCGTCATGCGCAACTCATTCTCACTATATTGCGACTCGTGCTCGTTCCTCTGCGCTCTTCCCCAGATATGGAAGCGCTACACGCAGTCACCTGCTCCTATTGCGCATATCGGGGTGGAGACCGCCAGCAGAGGCGGTGGAGGGGCAAGACTGCACTGTCGCAGTGGTCGTCGATCTTTTATCTGCGCGCTCCCTGTACTTGAACAGGCGGCTTCTCTCGGTACTATTTACGTTTGCATCTGCACTCGCGTCCTCACAACACAACAAAATGGTAAACTTCCCCCCTTGGCGGCAGGCGCCACCGTCGACAGACGGCAGGAATACTACAGCTGCAGCTACAGCGAAGACGGCAGCACATGGGCACAGGAAGTGGAGGCTGGGGATTTTGGACGATCCGCATACCGATGAAGTGCCCGGTAAGAGTTCCACGCCCACCTTCCTGGGGACCAGCTGACTCCCTCGTTCTAGGGTCTGTCATCCTCCTCTCCAAAGCTCACAAGCGCAACGAACCACTGGGCCTGCAACATGCCCAAGCCCGGACGTCTGCTTCATCGCTCCCTCGCCAGTCACTACGGCCACAGCCTCGAGAGAAGAAGCGGACAAAGGATGGGAAATTCATTTTAGAACCCCAGCCTGAGGACTCGGCCAACGACCCGTTGAACTGGCGCAAACTGCGGCGCGACACGTCTTTGATCTCGCTGGGCTTCTACTGCATGATAGGTGGGGGTATGACACCCATCCTTGCGGCAGGATTCAATGAAGTCGCCGAGACGTACAATGTATCCTACTCGCAGGTTACCCTAACGACGGGACTGTACATGTTGGGGCTTGGGCTCGGCAACGTGGTCATTTCCCCAACAGCCATTTTGTATGGGAAAAGACCCGTGTACCTGGGCGCCATCGTCGTCTTCTGTCTCTCATCCGTTTGGTGTGCCCTGTCGCCCAGCTACGCGTCACTAGTTGTGGCGCGTATCGTTCAAGGATTTGCCGTGGCTCCCGTCGAATGTTTACCCAGTGCTTCCATTGCCGAAATCTATTTCCTTCATGAAAGAGCCTATCGCCTTGGCATATATACACTGTTGCTCCTTGGTGGGAAGAATCTCATGCCCCTCGTTAGTGCTGCAATCGTACAGTCTCTGGGGTGGCGATGGGTCTTTTGGGTCATTGCGATTGTTGTTGGTTTCTGCTGGTTTCTGATCTTCTTCTTCGTGCCTGAAACCTTCTGGGATCGTACCCCAACAGCGCGAGATCGACATCATCGCAGCCGGAGCCGGAGTCAAAGTCCCGGCAAGCTCGGTAAGAATTTCCGCTTGCCCTCCAAGCAAACGGACGCCCCAAAGTCAACAGAATATCTGGGCGGGCAGGCGTTACCTTCAGCAGCCGCCGCCGCCCACCATTCCGTATTATCATTGGAGCATTCCAAACATGTCGGATTTGCCGATGATCTAGAACGCGGTGACGCCAATATCCCATTGACTCTTTCATCTCCTGCAAACGACAGCATTCTCCCCACAAAATCTTTGCAGCATAATGATCCCCCTCAAAGCTTACACTCTGATCCCGAGAAGAAAGACGACACTTCAGATAGTCATAGTCTTTCTTCTGCGGCCCCTGGACGAAGTGCTGATGACGACCAGGCATCGGAGCAGCTTTCTATTCACTACACAGACTTCTATCGATCGGCTCCCCCCAAGTCGTATCGGCAGTCCCTCAAACCATGGAACGGTCGTCTTGTGAAAGACAAGTGGATCCGTGTAATGTTCAGACCTTTTATTCTTTTCGCGTATCCGGCTGTGCTTTGGTCATCGCTTGTATATGCCCTTGCCGTTGGTTGGCTCATCGTGCTGTCAGAGTCGGTTGCCCATATCTACAAGGGCTCCGGCACGTACAATTTTAGTTCTCTCCAGGTGGGGTTAGTCTATATTTCGCCTTTTGTGGGGGGTGTTTTGGGCACTGCAGTCGCTGGCAAGGTCTCTGATCTTGTCGTGCGCTTCATGGCACGAAAGAACGACGGTGTTTACGAACCGGAATTCAGATTAATCATGGCCTTACCGATCACCATCAGCACCGTCATCGGACTGATGGGCTTCGGGTGGGCTGCTGAGGAGAAGGACCATTGGGCTGTGCCGACTGTATTTTTTGGAGTCATTAGCTTTGGGTGCTCACTTGCTTCCACAACAGCAGTCACGTTTGTGGTAGATTCATACCGGGTATACGCTGGTGAATCGCTAGTAACCTTGAACTTCTGCAAGAGTAAGTCATCTCTCGCATTAGTCTGCACGTTCAGACTTGCCACGCTAATACGATTACAGACATTCTTCACGGCTTTATCTTCTCACTCTTCTTTCCATCTTGGTTGGAGCACAGCGGGTCAAAGGATACTTTCCTAGTCATTGGTGGTATCCAGCTTGCGTGCATGTTCTTCTCAATCCCCATGTACATATATGGAAAGCGTGCACGAATGTGGACTGTTAGGAAGAACTTGATGGAGAAATTCTAGTCGGCATGGTTTGAACAGGATTCGTCCGTATCGGATAATGGACACTTGGACTTGGCATTACTCATCGCACTATTGGTGACACTGTTCAACGGCGTTGTCTGGGTGGATATATTAACACCCTAAATTCACCGATGAAGTCTATGCGGGGTATGGGCGAGCATTGGCTGTTGCATGCGGCGTACACGTGTGACTTGTTTACTTGCTTCCAAGACTGCCACCACAAGGCATCGTCACCTCAGATCTGTCATCGGCTAGAAGAGGCAAAAGCAGAATACCAGAGATAGGGCCCACGCCATTGACAGAGCAGATGGTTGATATCAGACATTCGCGGGTTGATCTACAGCGATACGATAAGCAGCACTCCAAATCGATCTCGTCTCGGGTTCGTTTTCGCCTCACTGCTTGGGTGAAAAATTTCCCGGATCCTTAACGCCAGGAGTTGGTCATCAGCAGATGCGGCTTGTGCATGGCGGCCTCCGACATCGTCGTGAACGGTCACGCAGACTTAGCTTTATCGTGACGCTTCGTGTCTATCGAGCAATTGCAGACATCAACGCAGCTAGTGGATCGCTTGCTAAAGTGCGCTTGACGGATACGGGCAGAAATCCCCATCGCATCTCCACTTTTGATAGAATGTGGGGTACAAACGACGCCCCGATAGACTTCTATTTCTTATTCCAGAGCACGTCTTTGCGAGACAGAATTGGCAATGGGTCTCGGTCAATGTCATAAGAAGCTGCAAGCCGTGTCCAACTTTTCCGCAAAGCGGACGTCCTCCCCGCGAGGGACAGGACGTTGAAGGATGGGAGACGCGACTAAAGCGGCCGACCAATCAGCCTCGCCGTGATGCAGGACACGAGGCCAAAACGGCCGAGATTCTTTATTCCAACACACCAACGCAGGCTTTTATCAGCTGCTATCTGTGCGCCTGCTGATACGCGACGCTCTCTATCGGCTGTGCCACTGCGCATTTAGGAGCGAGCCTCCGCATTATTCGTTGGCTCCGAATTTCATTGCTTCGCCCCTCATTGTTTTCTTGACATCTTCAGGAATATTTTATCCTTTTACAGACAAACATGTCCTCGACAATGCATGAGAGGATTACAGCAAGAGATCTCAAAACCAAAAAGACCAAATCTAGAAATGGATGCGGACGATGCAAGCTGAAAAGAGTAACGCCCCACCTGTTCCACTCCACCCTTCTGTACGTTCCACTGACCAATCCGCAGCTCAAATGCGACGAAACCGCTCCGTCATGCTTGCAGTGTAAGAAAAGAAACGCCAGTTGTCCGGGTTATGAGAAAACGCTCAAGTGGTCCACCAAATATGAAGTCCTCCAGCCCACAAACTTCAATGGTTCACCACCCAAGCCACGGTCTACACCAGATGCCACTGTTATGGGACGCAAGACCACCGAGTCTCTCTTGTCCTCGAGCGTTGAAGATGGAATCGAGGCCTTAGCTGCCGTACTTCCTCCTGGTAGAAAGGACGCACCCCCCGTCAGGAAAGACAAACCCAGGCAGACGACACCGTTGCTACAATCACCGCCTGCCTTGGAAGATCCACCTTTTGTTCAAGAGTCTTCACCAGAAGACGAAGATTTCACACACTTTGTTGAGCCTTTTTTTATGGAAGACGTCATGGATCCTAGTTCGCTAGATGGCCTTGTCGATACAATTCCTCTCCCCCACGATGAGGTCAACTTCGATCCGTTCGACAGACTTGACTTGGACCCTGGGCCCCTTGGAGATTTTGAGATGGACATGCATGACTTTCCACATAGACTAGACGTGTCTTCCTCTTCGTGTTCGGCGTTGGATATCCGTCCTCCTAGTCGAGATCCCAGCTCAAGGCTCTCACGCTCACTGCTTCTTGACTTCTATCGTCTCCCGAGTCCTTCACTTAGTACCTCATCGCCGGACGACCTAGAATCCCTTCTCATTCAGCACTACTTCAAGGATGTTTGTGTCGTTTTTTCTTCTTTCGATTCTGTATTAAACCCTTTTAGAACCACTATCAGCCGTGTTTACCAGGAGTCTCCTTCTATCAAATATGCTATCCAGTCAATGGCTGCAGCTCACTTGGCTAATACATTTCCGAACATTGCGACAATCGGTGTTGAGTTGCAGCGCAAGGCTCATGACGCTCTGCAGGAAGAGCTTCCACTTGTCCAGCATGGCCATGGGAACAGTACCAAGACATTTCTCAGTATCATGTTACTTGGGCTGACCACTTGCTGGCATGATAGCAGTGATCTTGGCACAGAGTATCTTTCTACAGCTCGAAGTTTGATCCTTCCAAAGCTTCTTAGCACCTCCGAAGATGACGAAGTCCAAAGAGAGGCACAGTTCTTTGAAGAGTCCTTGATTCATTGGGAGATGCTCATGGGCTTTGTTACAGAAGACGCAACGAGCTTTTCTCCGCCGTCTGGACTGCGTCCTAGAATTGTTTCCAAGCAAACAGCACCTGCATCTAGGTTTCCAAGTGGAAAGATCGTCCCGCACCCCTGGACTGGTGTTGTACCCATGTTCCAGTTTCTGCTTGCTGAGGTTGGGCGGTTGGTCCGTCGGGAGCGATTGATGGACAAAGATTCCGCCATGGATTTCAAACGAAGGCAAGAAAACTTCCAGAATGCCATGTCCTTGGAGGAGGATCTCCTGGCCGTGGAATGTCCGTCCATTGATTCAGTCGCCGATACAGGTGACGAGCGCACTCCAAAGCAACATTTTATCAAGATGGCCGAAGTGTATCGTTGCGCTGGATTACTTGAGCTCTACCGAGTCTTTCCTTCCCTCTTGCGCAAACGCTTGGGAACAGACAAATTTGCCGAAACCGAAGCCGTCGACCTTCAGTTCCCTGTTCCTCGATTCGAGACCCCGCACGAAGACACTGACGTCAGATTGTGGCTTAACTCGCTCGCCATGCATATCCTTCGACACGTCGAGTCTGTCCCATCCTCGTCTGGTACGTTTTGCGTCCAACCACTCCTGCTCATGATAGCTGCGTCCGAACTCAAATTTGTCTCCTCTGTGGACTTTTTTGATGTACATGCCAACGACTTGGAGGTTGTTCGAGCGCGCGAGTTTGTAATCCGGCGATTACAAGAGTACTCGTTGAGGCTTGCTAACAAGCCGCTTCGCCAAATGATCAAACTTGTTAAAGAAACGTGGCGTCAGTCTGATGAGGGCCATGACGCGTTCTGGGTCGACATTATGAACGAGAAGGGATGGCATACCATCATGTGATTTTTGTCGATACCGCAACATTTCAGCTGCCCACTCGTCGCTCATGCTCCCAATAGGCGTTCAATTTCACATCTCATACCTCACTAGATTACTCGGTTCGACTCTTACTTTTTCAAACGATACGCGACATACGACACACTCTTTGCGGCATTCTCTCTAGCTCGGCGTTCTTCCTTCACGGCGTTTGAAATGCACCTAGGCTCTGTCCTTTTTCAGCAAAACGGAGTCAAGTATGAGGACCAACTAAGTCCTTGGTCCTCCAGACCCCCATTGTACGACTACATCCACGGGTTGATTCGAATCTTTAATGTACGGGTTCCATTCATAGATCCTTCAGTTCAGCATCCCGGTGATGTTTGATGTGGAGTTTACTCTCCCACGACAACTCAGCCCGATTCCCATCGCAATATATACCCAATCGCGACTCTGCAATATCCTATACTGTGGATTTCACCCATTCAAAACCCTCCATCACAATAGCCTGTTGAAACTATCACTACGAGGCCCAATTGCGATGTATTCGGTATACCGGCATACTGCGCCCTTGCCATCATCTGCAGCCACATCAACAGCGATGCCCTTTGCAATATCATCGGAGACAGCCCATAGCGACAACTCGACCGGATCTCCGAGCGACAACTCAGATACATCTTCGACATGCCCCAATTGCGTTCCACCTACATGCAACACCATCTTCCCTGGGCAGGTAAGAAAGATCATGCTATATGCTCTTACCAGGTTCCGTTCATGCTACCCGTAACCCACATAACCCCGAGCCATAGCCCCGCACTTTGTCTGTACCTATACTTCGTCTCGTTAACCATACATAGACATATGTTAATGCCGTTTTGGGTTTTTAGTAACTCGCTACTGGCAAACCGTCTAGAAAGGCCCGCTACAGAATATTCTGCACAGTGTAGATGAAGAGAGGATAAAACCCCCCTTCCAAGCCTAGGAAACGAACATCTGCTTGGGTGGATAAAACCACTCGGTGGATGAGACTACTTGCGAAACTAATCACAGACCACATTGAACATGCACTAATTGTTGTCTTGCAGGATGAAATTCGTAAGTCGCCGTCTTTAGCATGTGCACTCCTTGACTGGAAGCTGTGAATGTATCAAAGACCACTAGCTTTTGGTCTCATAGTCGTTGGATGATGTCACAGTCTGCACACTTTGCATAACCTTACTAGCACCTGCTACACGTTCGACGTGTTCCAGTCCATTGTAGTCACGTTTCATACAAACGTAGAAGTCATCACCCAAATTCTGTATAATAGTGAACCAAAATGAGGAATAGCATAATTCAATAATGAGCATGATTACATTACTGGACGATTTGCTTCGTCATCCTCATCGTCATCATATGCAATAAACTCTCGTTTCTCACATGGCGCTTTTGCGGCCATGTTGAAATATGCTTGTACCTTCTTCTCAGCACCAGGACTGAACATGGAATTGGGATCTGCGTTTGGCGGGAACGCGCACAGCAGTCTCTCGGCACCAGTCAACCTCAAGCCGCTCTTTGGCTTCTCAAAGATTAGGTTGCGGTTTGCTTCTTGTCGTCGGCTCACCCTGCAACTTGTTAGATATTGGGGAAAAAACTCAAGAGAGTGAAAGTTGGCATACCAGCACATCCCCATGTGCAACAATTCTGCTGCGCATGCGAGAATCGCGATTGCGACGATGATGTGGAGTGCCCAGAGCGTAACAAATGAGTCCTGGTATGCAAAAATTGGCTCGAATTCCGAGTGGCATACTATTCGTTCATGGGGCCGAGAGGTAGGCCGTGGCTCCTTTTCTTGCTCAGGGTGGGTGTTCTGGAAGCCGCGCCGCGCGGATAGATTTAGCGATACGGTCGTGCTCAAAGGGCGCTGCGCATCGTTTGCAGGGGTTGATTTCCCATGTCTATTTTGGTGGATGTATGAATCGTATAGGTTGGGCTTCGAGTGTCGGAAGTTCTCGAGCTCGGGACCGAGGTTGGCGCAGATGTCCGATACTGCCGAGGGTGGTAATGGGTCTGAAGGCGTCCAATGTGCGGATGAAGGTGTTTGTTGCGCGGATGGGGGCGTGTCGGAAACAATTGTGCAACGGCAGTGTGTGCGAGTTGGCGCTGCCATTGATGTTGTAGAGAGAAGAAGTGTGGAGAGGAACAGCGATACGGGTGAGGTGAGGAGCATTTTGGCGGAATAGTATTATTTTTTTCAGAGCAATCCGGCGACCGATGGTGCGATGTTATATGCGTTCGCCGAAGATCTCGTTTGGTATGTCGTAGTGGTTCGCTTCAAGGGGAAAGTATGAGGCGTTGGCTGTTAGGGATGTCAATAACGTCAAACTTCACCCACGAACCTTGGGGCCGAATATAACGCACCTGAGATGCCTGAATATCGCGACTAAGTTCAGGCAGTAACAAAATGTCAGGTAATATGGATGCCTGGCAATGTCGGTGCTACAAGGAGTGCAAGGATCCAAGCACCATGCCACAGGGATACAACACTCAATGGAGTAATTAGGTATGGAGAGCACGGTGAGATGAGATGAACACGATCAACAATCTCGAATTGCAATCTTGAAGAACCCGGCGCCACTCATGATATGTACTTTGCGACGGCCAATCCCAGCTAGGCAGCTACTAAATGCAGCGCACCACAAGGCACATTTCAGCTGGGCCCACAGCCGCTTCGGTGCAGCTTGGATAGCATTTAGGCCATCAAAAAAGTCAAGAATCGATACCCTAATCCTTGTTGGTTCTTTCCCACCAAAGCCACAAAAAAACGTGCTCACAACCATAGGGTCCAGATTGCTGCACGGGCGGTTGAGCTGCAGAACAGCCCCGCTGACCAACGGGTTTTGGAGTCTTCTCAAGACAACGTCCATTTACAGAACTTCACAGCTGCTTGCCTTTTGTCTTGTCATTGCCGCACTCTATTGTGCCGTGTGCTTGTTCCACGCCCAGACGCTCTCCCAGAACAGCCATACAAATCTCGGCCATGGCAGTCAGACTGCCATACAGGCAAAGGCGCGAAGAACTCCGAAATGCCAGGACGCTGGCCAACGGCGACGACACAGCCTACAAGCCTTCGGCCCGTCTGCTCATAAAAGGCCCTTGAGTATAATGGTAAAAGGCTGTCTCACCACCTACAATGACATTCCTGTTCTCCAAGTCAAATTTCCCGTACACAGTGGCAGTGTACGGGAAGGATGACATTCGCGCAAAGTCCCCGCATTCTGTCATTGCGCGCGCGATTCAACGGCGGCGGGCAAAAATGTTTCATGCGCAGTTGAGGTCTCACAAGAGCAAGACTTGATCGCGCGGCCGGTTCAGGGCGCGTTTCACGAGTCCCTACTTGATCCGTTCTCTGCGGTGTTTACTTGGGTGTGGTGCAAGATCCCCTGTCAATGGAACAAAGCCGTCATGGTGGAAAAGCAAACTCTGTACGGCGATCAAGGGAGTTTGTGAAACCGTACTCTCGTTGAGCATTGGTCATTGCCGTGCAGCCCCTCTGCAGCGGAACAAGGTCAAGCATTTTTGCGCATGGCTTGGTTGTGATAAGAAAAGACGTGAAACAGACGGGTGTCGCGGCACGGTATACGAAGAACGAACATCACCGCGGAGAGAGTACAAACAGCGCGTTCAACGGAAATGTTTGTGCATCAAAGATTAGCGTCGGACTTTCGGAAACTTCAACTCCCACCTACAGCATCCAACTTTGCCTTGCGCACAGTATGATTATTGCTGTCACAAGCTAAGACTAAGTGCTATTTGCTTCTACGAATTCGGCTCTTGGTAGTCATCTTACACTGCATAGTCCCAAGCACTCAACACTTGGCTATCACAATATTTCCAGCGCAAGTTTTGTATAGGCACAAAACTTGAAATCAGTTGCTAGCTGTTGCGAAGTTATCAGAAAGGTACAATTGAGGAACACAGTCAAAACTGCAGATTGGAATGTCGCCAATCAGCAGAGTCACTAGTATCCTCTCCAAAAGGATAGCGTGCTGACATGGACGGATGCCCAGACCCAAAGTCCGTCTGGGCTTGGTAGAACTGAAGGCTCATTGGCGGGGACTGGAAATTAGGATATCCACGATAGTCGAGGTAGTGATCGGTGTGATGCCAGTCTTGAGGCGATTGGACAATGGGGAGCTGGGGATGAATGGCCCGATTGCCGTAGGTTTGCGAAAACATGTCAGATGTGATAGAAGGCTGTGACAGTGCTTCTTTCAGCTGCGGATAGTACTGTTCGCCTCGAACTTTGCACACAGTGTGGTATGCTCGCTCGCTCACAGCGTCCCGTGGTGCCATGGACTGCAACCAGCGAGTGAGCCTCTCTACGCATGCAGCGATATTTGACCAGGCTGCCGGCGAACGCATATCTCTAAATAATGTTTCGTAAAGTAGCACCGTCAGAGCCTGCATGACTGTATTGTAATTGATGGTTAGATGTCATTGCCTCAATATAAGGGCGGTGTCTTACTGTTATTCGGAATTGACCACCATGGCCCACATTCATAGGCCCACTGAGGATTGGGAGGATCAGGAAGCAATGAAGCAAATCCCAAAGCAGCCTGGACGCATGCCTCGGCCGTCCTTTGGTCGAAATCGATAGATTCTCCGCTTCCTTCTTCAATGGATTGATTCAAGCGGTACAGGCAAGGCCGCGTGATGTAAATCATGGTGCTGTAATATCGAAACTTGAGGAGCGTGTGCTCTCTTATTGGGATCGAATGCCAACTTGATGTACCAGAAAATGTTCCGCTAGATAATGCGTCCATAGACCACTGTTCCAGCTCGCCTTCTAATGAGGATATTCTTTTCTGGAGCTCCTTCCATGGATGAATGACACTTCGTGGTGAATAGAGGTGAGATAGTGTCTTGCCCAGGATCAGATCGATTCTCACATATGCCTGGAAGAACGAATTTGTGGGTAGCTGGTCTTGTGTTGAAGCATACTCTGATATGGCTCGTGGTACAGCAATCGTGAATTCCTTTCTCGCTACAACGCGTGGGCGCCCTGTCATGGCTGTCAGAGCACACTCGATTGAGTGCAGGCTCCACCATATCTGCCGCCAGCCATCTCTCACACTGAGAGGGTTGGAGTCGCTCTCGTTCTCCAGGTGAAGTCCGACTGCTTGGGCGTGCCGGATTGAGATACCTATCATATACCAAGCCCTGTAGACTTTCGTCAGCAGATGCGCGATGCATTTATCAAAAGCTACGAAAATCGGACTTGCTCAAGATATTCCTACAAAACGCCCTAGTGCATCTTTCGAAAGAAATTTGTACAAACTCTTCGTACCTATGGACGTGCCCTATTGTTAGGTAGTACAAGGATAGCAAACCTGTTGCCTAAAAGTTGTCAGGTTTGTACATTTACCCAATACAAAGCGAGTCTGACTCACCTGTATGAGTGGTAAATCAGGGGTAGAGATGAGTGCTGCAACATCTTTGAGCCCTAGGAGGTAGACTGCTCTCCACATGTAGATGAGGTGGTCGTGGCTATTCGCTCGCCACCCATTGTCAGCCAAGTGAGAGTATCGCGCTCCAATCGCAAAAACTAGGTTCAGCACGGCCTTCAATCTATTGCCCACGTTGATCTCACCGATACCGTCTATAGTCTTGATGTAAAACCCCAAGTGCCCTTCAAACGCGCTACGGAGAATTCGAAATGGATTATGAATTGCTCTTTGGTAAATCTTAAATAGCGTCTCAGCCAGTTCTGGAGGTGGAAGTATGTGTGGGTCCCTAATCTCAAAATCGATGTCGTTGTCATCAAGAAACATATAGTCTTCCGTAAAGAGGAGAGCACGACCATTGTCTTCGACAAGAGTGTGTTTCCTGGTGGCCTCATTTCCAGGCTTAGAAGGTTTATATGACGATCTGGAAGGTTCATCAGTTTGCACTAAGTCTTCGTCCCTATAATCCAACTCTTCTTCAGAACTGATTGTTTCTGCAAACCGAAAGTCCTTTGATAGCATACTCTCGTCGCCTTTTTTGTCCGACCACAGTATCTTCCGTTCTCCGTCTAGTGAGTTGGGTGCTTCAGATGGTGAAGAGGGAGGATTCCCATCGTCAAAATCTTGCAGAGCGTCTTCAACCATTTTCTTATCCTCCTCATCCAAACGGGGAATAATATCTCGCAATACCGTGGCTAGGTTCTTGTTCTTTTGCTTGGTTCTCAATTAAATCAGCACATGTAGAGAAACAAGATGAAACCGACGGACTCTTTCAGACTGTCTCTCCGTGTTTTCTCAAAAACGCAGTCGACTTTTTGCCTTTCACAACCTTCGCACTGTGGCTGAGAGCCAGAGCATTTGATTTCTATCATGTTAGTCAATGTTTTTTAATTGTCTCGACTTGTAAATTCATTATACCTGGATCACAGTTGGAAATGGATAATCTTACTTCGTCTACGGCATCTTGAACACTATGGCTATAAGCGTCATTGGATAATCAGTGGTCATGAACAACTTACTGCTTTTTGCACGTGATCTCGGCGATTGTGAACATTACTCATAGCTTTCATAGCTTGGTAGTGAGTTTGCTTGAGTCTGGGTATCGCAACTTTGGTATTTATTTTGTCATCCATCTTGGCCGGTGGTAAAGCGTAGCGTATGGCAGCCTAGTAACACTCGCTTGCGAGAAAAAGCCGCCTTACATATACGTCTCATGACAGTAACTTCTACGGGTAAGTTATGATCCTTCGTCGGAGCACTGAAACCGAGGAAATGATACGATTTTTGACCTCAGCTGTTCCGAACAAAGGGGGTCAGAGTTGGGGCTAGTAGCATCCTACAAGCAGATCAGCGACGGGGTATATATAAAGGTAACTAGAGAGTCCCAGTCGATTCAACATGAACGAATCGACGATGAGAGAAGTGGTATTTCTGTATTCCCTTGTATCTGATTCTCTGCTTATGCACCAGGGAGCTATGCCCAAACAATATCCACAATCCTGGACGCTAAGCATTCATATGTTTAGCCTACCTGTGTATAGGGTAAGAATTACCCTGGATTTACACCTTAGCCTTCAATTTAGTGTTATCACGCCCGGTCTATAATGCCCACATGTATCAACAATCGCAGATGCGAGATATCTTTTGTCGTTCAATCAGCGATCGCGGAGCTTAAGAAAAACAAAATTCCCTATCTATTGGACTACCCTCAACTCAGGCCCATGTCACGCATTGAGCTTCCATAACACGGCAACCTTATTACGAGAGCATGACCCCATGCTCAACATTTTGCCAGTCCGTACGCGCCCCAAACTCTTCCTTCTACAAAGCGTGGCAACCTCGCTACCTGGTTCCTTGCCTCTGAACGGAAAGAAATAGTCTGTTTTCAAACACATCACGCAATCGGTTGTGCATAATGTCTACAGTGGCACACCACGTCTGAAGCATCGGAATACATTTTGTTGAACATGGTACAATCGGAACCATCCGACCAAGATATCTCACAAAAGCACAAGCGCTCCCCACTTTTTAATGGGCACAATGGGGGCGTTCCGATTAGCCACGGTTGCTTGCTTGCTCACATGGGAAAAAGCCAACCTATAACGTCCTAGCCACATGTTTAGCGAGTGGTTTCATCAACACATTATATAACTTGACAGGACAAGTGGGAGCGAGCACCAGTTTATAAAAACCTTAATTACCCTTGTCACTTCCTCTCTATTCAGCATGATGCTGCAAGGACCTGCCCGATTCTTGCCGCACTGCACAAGCGTTTCGTCCGCATCTTCGATCGCTTCATCTGTAGCCAGGGTATCCCTTCTGTCAGCTGTCACTTTTTTGCTAGTAGGTCCACTTCATCGAGAATGTATGTAATCAATCCAGTCCCCCTCCTAACATACAAAGGTATTATTCTAATCTAATCTGTACTGTTCTATGGGTATCCGAACTCACTAATATTGTCTTGTTGTACCATTCCTTCCCTCAGTTCATTACATCCATGATCTCACTTGCCAGTTTGCTCCGAGCTCTAATTCTTGGGCCATAGAAGACCAATATCCAAGGTACGATCGTCAAGAGCGTACCAATACCGCCTAGAAGACTGCTGGCAGGACCGTACCCTAGATTGTTATACATTCGTGTTGTGATAAGAGGAAATACGCCGCCTGGTAGCGATTAGTATTGTGATCTTTTCTAGCATTGGAAACAAAGTAAACTTACCCAACATGTTTCTGCAGAATGATTGGGCAGCCAACGCTGAACTGGCATACCGATGATAGGTGTCGGCCAAGTAGTTGAATGTTGATAGATAGATAACAAAGATACCAATAGTGGCTATTCCAATAGATATCGCTGGTACAATCCAATGAATTTCGGACGAACCTGTCCATCCAAACATGAATAGCCCAACAGGGAGGCACGCACTTTCAACGCACGCAAAGTAAAGTCTACTCTCAGGAGTACTTGTCAATTTCCCATGCTTTCTCGCAACCTTCTCCTGATAAATTGACAACACAGTTGCTGTTATGCTGCCAATGCACGTGGCGGCAAATACAGCGTTCGATTGCTGCAGAGAGAAACCGTGGACGGTTTGGAATACCAATGGGACGGCCGCAAGCGTCAAGTAGAGAACAGCCCAGGAGAAACTGACCCACATGGAGAACCAAAAGACTACAGGCTCGGTGATGAGAAGGCGAAAAGGTCGGTAGAGAGAAATACCGATCATTTTGCCAATCGAAGTGCGCTCTTCATCTGACTTAACCTTCCAACGTATTCGTTGCGAAACGTGGCCATTGGGACTCTTCATATCTGGCATATTGAATCCATAATATCCTGCCGCTTCGCGAGCTTCGTACCATTTGTTTAGCGCACGTGCTTTCCGAGAGAGTAAAACTGATCCTCGAGTTTCCTTGAAAACCACGCAAATGAGCGCGACCATGATGCCGCAGGAGATTGCTTGGATGTAAAATATCCAACGCCATGAGAGATTCTGTGCAACGAAGCCAGAGATCATTGGGCCACAGCCTGTGCCAAATAGAGCAAAGCCTGAGAAGAGGGCCATGGGTTTGTTTCGTTCTTCAGTATGGTAGATATCGGAGACCACACCTCCAACGAGCGTAGAAAATGTGGAACCGCCCACGCCAGCCCAGAAGCGTACCACAAGCATTCCAGCATATGACTGTGTAAGCCCAGTGCAAAGCTGGCATATAACAAAGAGGATTCCTGAGGCAATGAACAGGGGGCGACGGCCGTTAATCTCTGAGAGAGGAGCCAGGACCATTGGTGCGATTGCGAATCCTAGGCATTGTGTCAGTATGCGAATAAAGATGGCAGGCTATATTCGTACCACAAGTAAACATAGTAATGCCGACTAATGCAGCGACATTGCTGATGTTCCACTCCCTGGTCATCTGTCCTATGCCAGGACTATATGAACCTGCCGAGTATGCAGTGAGAGCTGTGATGATGCATGCGACCCACATTGTCCAGCTCTTCCTCTTGGGAGACCAATCAAATGGATTCGTGAACTTGACGAGATTGGGACTCTCTGGAGAAGACCCCTGGCTCGGTATTGTGGGATGTATCGTAGTTGGGTGCGGGAGTGTATGTGCGAAAGTCAGGTAATGCCACACTATCTCCCCATGCTCCGTATTATCCTGTGGGCCATGCCCACTGCTATCCTGATTTTTTTCGCTTAACCCGTTTCTCGCGACGTCGTCGCTGTCGGAAGTGGGAATGACAGGTACGGCCGAAGGTACGTTTATTCCCGGTGTGTTTGCAGCGCGCTTGGCTCTTCTCTCCGATATGTCGGGGAGATTCATCTTCGCCATGCTGCCATCAGAGTTCCAGCTTTTTCTCCTCTCGGTGAAGGTCTTGGAGGTGAGCCGGAAGGTCTTCCACAAAGTAATGAGTTGGGGGGAGGAGCTCAATAAACGGTGATGACGCGAGGGACTTGGACTATGTTAACTAACTTCGAAACTGCAGGAATGATACACGGCAATGCCGAACATTATGCAAGCGAACGAATAGAGCCCGGGCTTGGAGGAAATATGGAACAAAATCCGGGGTGGTGGTTGTGGAGCATTGTTTCCCGTCGGGAATAGCTGGGAAATAGCAGCAAACACGGGCTTATCTCGCAATGGAGAGCTGCGCTTCTTTTTCTGGAGGCGAGCGAGGTCTTGTTGGTCGATCTGCCGAGCGCACCCACTTAGGTACTCGGTCGCTCTCTGTAACGGCGAGGCTTCATGTCGGTCAACATTGGGTGCATAGGTCTGGACAAGCATGACTCAGCATGATTTGAGGCTGCCTATACGAGTCGCGTCGGAAAAGAGCGGAGTCTCCCCGAGATAATGCGGAGACGGAGGGACTGCGATACTTGGAAGGTTGGTATTCTGCAAACCATCATCTAGCACCCTTTAACCCTGACCATCAAAGTGCAAAGGTGTTGGAGGCGACGTACATTTGGGATGTTAAATCTCAATAGGTGATTATCTGCACTCTTCTGTGCCAGTATCCAGAGCGCAACGTCCTGAGAGCGCACCAGCGTACAACATTAGAAAACAGGGTAACACGATAACGTCCAAGAAAATCCGTGGCGAGTGGGTGTGGCTGAAAGCTTTCTTGCGACATGCAAGGCGCGATGGCGTGAGCACCCAAGTAGAGCATTTACATGAAGATTGTAGTATACCAAGGAAGATAGCTTGTGCTAGGAGCATCGCACGCATCATTGACATCTTTCGTAGTCAGTTCCTTCTGACAATACAACAGCCATAACACAGCAGCCCGATTACTGATGAGTAGAGGTAGACATGACTTCTTACTCTCCATCGTTGTGATCGAACGCTCTTAGGCCATGTGGAGTATAGGTGTCTTCATCGCCGCTCGCCTCTTCCTGATTTCCAATTGCGACTATGCTGGGCGGGAGGGGTACTCCGATACCGCCTCGCCAACAGAGATGGGGATTGGCCTGGCACTTGTCTACGTGGGATCCAGTATGGCAGAAAAGTTTTGAGGTGAGGATTGCGCAATATACGCTAGCTGGAACCAGTCGTGGGGTTTGTTGTGGTAGATACAAAAGGATAGACATGGACGTCTGCATCACCCATTCTCATTCATACGACTCCTGTTCTCATATACCCGTCTTCACTACCCTTTAGACACCCCCAAACACCTCGTAAGTCATCACAGCTGCACGTCACCATTTGGCGAGGTGGAACATCTACCCCTCGTACCTACCCCGCCACCCCTCGTGTTTGCACTGTTTGCTCACGAGAGCTGACCAAACTCGCCAGACATCACAATGGCCGACCGCGCTGAGCCTCTCCGTCTGGGCAGCACCGCCCCCAACTTCAAGGCCGAGACCACCCAGGGCCCCATCGACTTCCACGAGTTCATCGGTGACAAATGGGTCATCCTCTTCTCCCACCCCGAGGACTACACGCCCGTCTGCACCACCGAGCTTGGTGCCTTCTCCAAGCTTGAGCCCGAGTTCACCAAGCGTGGCGCTAAGCTCATCGGCCTCTCCGCAAACACAATCGACTCCCACGAGGGATGGATCAAGGACATTGAGGAGATCTCAGGCGCCTCTTTCCGCTTCCCCATCATCGGCGACAAGGAGAGGAAGGTCGCCTTGGCGTACGACATGTGAGTCCACACCTCCCCATCCCCACCACACCCCTAACCCCCACCCAGGATCGACCACCAGGACGCCACAAACGTCGATTCAAAGGGCGTCGCCTTCACTATACGCTCCGTCTTCATCATCGACCCCAAGAAGACCATCCGTCTCATCCTCTCATACCCCGCCTCCACCGGTCGCAACACCGCAGAGGTCCTCAGGGTCCTTGACTCCCTCCAGACCGGCGACAAGAACCGCATCACCACCCCCGTCAACTGGGTAGCTGGAGACGACGTCATTGTCCACCCATCGGTGTCGAATGATCTTGCGAAGGAGCTTTTCCCTGACTTTAAGATCGTAAAGCCATACCTCCGATTCACTCCTCTGCCTAAGGAGAAGACCTCTGCCGCATAAGCGAAGGAACATACAAAGAATACCTTTTCCGAATAAACGAAAGAATAAGAAGAAGACAGCGCAGCGAGGCGAGGCGCTTGGGAATGCATCATTGCTAGTTGTTAGTATTGTACTTTCCAAGGCTGCGGTTGATAGTCAACTGCTCCTGTTTCAGGCACCCATTCGTACAGCTGCTTAATGAAAACTTAATGACATGTGAACTCTTATGCTCTGTTTTCAACTTGAATATGCAATCAGCCAAATGAGACTTGAGGTGTCTCGGGGCGAGCAATGCGGCGTTGGACACCGTGCATGAAATGGGCTGAGTTGAGCTGAGATGAGCCATTTACGGGGTGATTGTACTAATTTGCTGAATACAATGCGTAAAGAATAATACATGCCAAGTTGATTAACTCTGCCAGCAATGCTCTATGATCAACGTTACTGCTCCTATATCCTATATTATCTCCTTTTTCCAAAGAAGAAGGAGCCACAGCGGCTAAAATCGCCCCTAACCACCCCGCGTATCCCCCCGTGTGGCCGACCACGAGACCACATCGTTATATCTGTCACCTGTGTTGTTCGCTACCGCTTCAGCTCCGGTCCCCGTATTCGACATATAGCAACGGGTGCCCATCGTATTCGTAACGTCAGTTACTCCCTGCAGCTGCCCACTGCTCTCCCTAGCCGCATCCGGCCTGGTCCACAAGCTCTGCACTCCACCTCAAGTTTGCCTCCACAGCGCCAGTCCACCACACGTTCGGCCGCTCTCATCCTCATTGCGCGCGACTTCTGTCCTACTGCGCGCCAAGTTTGAAAGTAAGACTCGAGATTTCCTTCTGTAGATAGCGCCCCAAAATCTTTCTCTATTCAGTCGCTCTCCCACTTTCCTACATGTATGTCTTTCGCATTTTGGACCCTGCCATACTTGGTACTCCCAGCTGGCCATGGACTCGAGACATTTTGACTGCTATTGGAAACTGTTTTACACATCAACAGCCTTTGTCCTACGATGAGGCATTGCTGTGCTACAAGAGTTGTACGAGAGCGGTATCTACTTTCCCAATATGCAACTGTGGCTTATCCGACCGATGCAACTTACCGTATTAGCTTATCAGACTTTACGTTAAGGTCTGTAACGGAGATTTGTTGCTGTTGGCATCATATGAGGTTGTCAAAGACTAGGAATTCTCCTCCCAAGCACCCCTTTGCATTTCCATCATTTCCATGGATCTTTGTGCTCAATCAGAATTCAAACTGACAATGACACTTCCGCTAGGTGTCGTCGCTTTTCCATCAGTAGGTGCAAGTGCTCCTGCTTTGGGCGACGTTTCGTCTCTCTGGGATAGGCCTATAGTGCTGAAGTTCAGGCGAGTTCTGTCGATTCAACGGCGAAGCTCTCAAGAGTCTTCAGGCTCGCTCATTCGCTCCCATCGCAGGGTACAGTCGGCGAAACATCCTAGCCCATCCGATCCTTCGGCTCCCGTTGGTACCGAACATTCGATTTATCGAACAAAGTTGGAGCGCGCACCCATCGTCATCTTTGGCAACTCCTCTAGTGCGAGGCCCAGGCATGTTGAGACCGTGAGACAGGAGTGGGCTCAGAGATTTTCCGTGTCACCTATTAACCTTCGGTTTGATCTTGGGGGAACTAGGACGTCTTTTTCTTCAACCGCCTCCTTGGACCTAGTCAAAATGTCCCGCCAGACGCCAAGCAATAGCCGCACCAACACCATTGATTCCCAAACATCAGCGCCCTCCCCATCCCAACTGTATCCTGATACTTATAGAAGCGGTAGCGTCAATTACATATCAAGCCGCAACAGCAGTCAAACCAGTCTACACCGACAAGATGTTCACGAAGGTGGATTCGATGAACGCCCATTGGCATCCTCCACTCGGACACCAGGCTCAGGCCTGTCACCAGCTACGACTGCAGGATTAACTACGCCTACCAGTTCAACATCCGGATTGTCCGGATTGGTCTGTAACGTACATCGAACGACTGGCCGCGAACCTCATCCACTTGTTGGTGCTACCACTACAATATTGGGCGACAAGCTTTATGTTTTTGGCGGAAGGAGACTCTCACGTACAAGGCCACAGCTCACCTCCGATTTGTACGAACTCGATCTCGTCAAAAGAAGCTGGACAAAAATTGATGCAAAGGGCGATGTACCACCGGCGCGATACTTTCACAGCGTATGTGCGCTGGGCGACACAAAGCTTGTTTGTTACGGTGGTATGTCGCCTTCAAGTGCACCAGCGATTCAACCAGTACCAAATCAACAAGGGGGGCCAGTAGACGCCCAACCAGAAGTGGTAGTCATGTCTGATATTCATATATATGATGCGCCAACGCGAACATGGATGCATGTTCCTACGAGCGATGCGCCCCAGGGACGATATGCTCACTGCGCAACCATATTAGCATCCTCCGCTGTGTTCACCTCTACCGGGGCAGCAGTAACTGCCATTCGACACAACCCGTCTTCTGCAATTCCAAACCAAGGATCTCTTGGCGTTCAACTAGATGGCGAAGGTGGTGCAGAGATGGTAGTTGTTGGTGGCCAGGATAGTGCAAACCATTACATTGAGCAAACCAGTGTCTTCAACCTGAGGAGTCTAAAATGGACAGCCACGAGCCCTCTTGGAAGGAGTTGTGGAGCTTATCGCAGCGTTGTTGCGCCATTGACAAGCATTGAGCCACAAAACATAGGCGCTGGAACGCGTCAGAACGGCGAGGCAAGAACCCCTGACGAGCAGACGTCAATCTCAAACGGTGAATCGTCAATGCTTATATATTCAAACTATAACTTTCTAGATGTCAAGCTCGAATTGCAAGTAAGGCTTCCCGATGGAACGCTTACAGAAAAGCCCATGCAAGGCAACTTCTCGCCGCCGGGTCTTCGATTTCCCAATGGCGGTGTTATTAACAATCACTTTGTTGTCAGTGGCACATTTTTGACTTCTTCAAAACAAGAGTATGCACTTTGGGCTCTTGACTTGCGGACACTTAGCTGGGGACGGATAGAGGCTGGTGGTAACATTTTTAGTCAGGGAAGCTGGAACAGAGGTGTATTGTGGAACCGTAGAAACAGTTTCGTCATTTTAGGCAACAGAAAGCGTAGCCTTGTAGAGGATTACAATCACCGGCGGATCAACTTCTCGAACATTTGTGTCGTCGAACTAGAGGCATTTGGACTTTACGACAATCCTCGCAAAGTCACGCCGTGCTCTGGATTCAACTCTGTCAGTGCTCCACCGCTCAACGACTGTCTCGACACACTTGCCGGAGGGCGACTACTTTCTCCTGCGGCGGCTGAGCTTGGCCAGATAGCATTGGGCATGCAAGAACTGGCGGACATGGACTTTCTCGCGATACATGGTGAACGCATCCCCGTCAACTCGCATCTCATTGCCCGCAGATGGGGCCCATACTTTAACCAGATGCTTCGTGAGAGCACACAAAATCAAGAGAAAGAGAATGCAGATACAGCAACACTACGGCCTTTAACTATGATGCACCCATCACGAAATTCGAGTATCACTATCACACCTTCCATACGGACATCGTATTCGACAGCGACGACGCTCACTGGAAACAATTTTGCACCATCCGAGGCTACAACAGTCTCTTCCAACTCCTTCTCTCCCCTAGGACCACCCGATGCCTCTGCTCAACTACCATCGCAGAGACCTAGGGTTTTGTACCTCCCGCATACGCACCTTACACTCCAGGCACTCATACACTATCTTTACACGTCCTCACTCCCACCACAAAATTCACCACTCTGTACCCCCCAAATCCTTTGCTCCCTCCTCCAGCTCGCCAGACCATACCACGTTGACGGTCTCCTCGAAGCCATCATTGAACGGCTACACGTCCTTCTCGACAATCGAAATACAGCTGCGATCTTCAATGCTGCGGCTATGGCAGCTGGCGGCGGATCAGGCGTCGCATTCCTCGGTGTAAACGGCATTTCAACCACAAACGGAACTTCGAATGGTGCATCGAATTCTGCACTAGGCGCAGCGAACGACACTACTATTGCTGACGTAGAACGCAGCCTCGATGCTGGACTGCGCGCGCTGCGTATAGATACTGAAGTAGAAAGACACCATGACGATGAGGTCAGCTCTGCCGTGTCAGAGTCGACATCTGCTTCTGCATCAGACAGTGGGCATGGAGATGGAAGTGGCATCGAGGAGAGGGAGACATGGAATGGAGAGATGAGTGCAGTAGTGGGGCTGCAGAAGCGTGGGCTCAGAGGCTTGATGGAGGGACGTAGGATCAGGGAGATGGGAAGAGGGCGGGATAGGAGTCGGGATGAGGGTGCAGTGGGGAACGGCGATGGAGTGGGCTTGGGTTTGCAGGGTACTTAAAGTAGTGCTCGTGCGTGCGATGGGGAGGTGTCAAAGCTGGCGGTTAGACGACACATTGGAGCTTTGCAGTTGGAGTTTGCATGCGCCATTCCTCATTCAACTAGATAACTTGCTTTTCATGATTGCTTATACATTTGAATACACTAAAATACTCCTTCGTGAATTGCGCAGAATTTCTCACAACCTTTCCCGCTTCACCATGTACAGTTAAAGGGTTCAAGCATTGTTGATTAATGCCTGAAGATAATTTTGATTCCATAATGTAGCTCAATACAATAATACCAAGTTTCATAAAGTCAGTCTCCAAGCTGTGAATAGATTATAGTAACAACCTCAACTACTATCGTATTCATCATTGTGACCCACGAGAATCTTGAAAAGTTCGCGACGCGAGACTGCGAGGCAAACAATCTGCTGAGATGCAATTGATAAGATTGGTATCCAACAGAGTGTTTGGCCTGTTGAAAAACTATTCGAGGCTTAAAGGAAAACTTGCGACGGGCCATGATTGGGTGGACTCTAACCATGTTCTCATGGATGGAGAGTCTACATTCACTCAACATTTACAGTGAGTCGCATCTCTAGGAAAAGTCTCGTTTGGTAAATCAGATACATGCTCACAAACGGTAATGTTTGTGGTGAGAATTTGTTTTCGCGCAATCAATGCCAAACAGAGGGTGAAGCCTGGAAACTCACATTCACTGCAGATACATTCACAGAATGGCTGACATCCACACTATAATAACCTACACAGCCTCACTTTCCAAATTACACACTTATGTACCATTAGCCGCGGTCATAACCTTGAGAGAGACTTTTTTTTATAAATTAAAACGTGTGTATTTCTCAAGCTAAATAGGCATTTTTTTTATTGATGACAGATTCAGATGAAAATTATACCCAATACATAAATATGGACGCATGCTGTTTCATGCAGTCACACAAGTAAAATTATTCTACGAACAATTAAAAAGATCAAACTATATCAATCTCGTAAGCCACTGGTCGAAGAGCGAAAAGACCATTTATTTTTATACAACAAATAACATCAACGATAAATTTATGTCGCAAACACACTAAAAACCAGTCGACCAGACCCTTTACGCACTATTTACCATGCATTCCTACCGCTCAAAATCAACACACACCGACGCTTCTTGCCGTTTCTACTTACCACCAATATGGACGCAAAACATGAACCATCCGATGATTCCTCGGTTCAAATATCTTGTTTTTGCTCTCACCGGGAAATTTGCCCCCACAATGTACGAGGTCCTGACTGTCACACAGTATTAGCCACAATCACTGATCACTGTCTAGGATGAAACGGAGGTGGTCACTACAGACGAGATGATAGCAATTCTTGCATCAGTCTATCCCGAATACCAGTATGAGGAGATACTGGAACACTTAGTGGCCTGTAGTGGCTCTCTAGAATCTGCAAAGAGGCGTATCGCGGCCGATCGCAAATCAAAGACCCCGATCACTGTAGTTGATCTCACCTCGCCACTCATCGAGGCTGCCTAAATTGAGGACTCAGATGTTCGGGCTGAGATGTTGTCTCAATCAAGTCAACCTGACGCCACTGAGGTTGAAGTATCGTCCCGCACAACGCGGTAAGTCATATTCTTTCTCCATTCAAAGCATCCATTGACTAAAGGCGTACCAAGTTGCAAGCGTAAGCGTAGACTTGACAACATCGATACACCTGGCGAAGAAGTTGAGGAGGAAATACCTCAGACCAAGGTCACTAGGCAGAGAACGCTCTGGGGTGGCTATTGGACAAAGAAGGAGACCATAATGGAGAGTGGTCACGTTCAAGTTGAACACCTCCTTCACACTAACAAAAAGTTCTCGAGCTACATTACTGGTCATGACCAAAAGGTTCTTCCTTCAAAGACTCCAAAGTATGCTCAAATGTGAATGTCATGAAACCCACCTTCATCGCAAACACAGTCACGAATCAGCCGGGGTTCACACGTACAAAATCTTATATGAAAGTACGAATCACTTAAAATATCGGTTTTAATCTCCATCTACTATTCACCACAATTAAAAACGACACAACGAAATGTATGCATGTGGCCCAGGCTCTACACGCATACGATACTAACAACAGACACAGATGGCGCCCCGTAAACCAGAACCATACCCGCTACTCAAGTACGAATGCATGCTGTTGCACGAATTTGTGTAGGCAGAGGCATTCCGTATACTATGGAAAGCATACGAAGACCAACAATGCGCGCAGAATCGGTCAGAGAGGACCCCGGGGCGGCGAACTATCATTGTTCAATCGACTTTTTCGCAAAATCCTGGTCACACATATCCTGGTTGGCAGACTCAAAAATCCAAACGACGAAAACGATAGACCTTTGATATATGCAGCAAAGATGTCAACGGCAACATTGGTTTGCGAACGTACAAAGGCATAGTCGACCAGACTCTTTGCGCTCTGTTTCTCAAAGGGAACATGGATACCTTATCTACTGCTACATCGATTCGTGGCAACAAAATCTCAGGAGCTAAGTTGGCGATTAAGCAAGGGCTAATCCAACGTGATGAAGCCATGCTTCTCGAGAAAAACATATGCGAACTTCAGTGCCTTCCAGGCTACAACGTCTCTTGGACTTGCAGGCAAGACTACGACTGCAACGGCTGACAAACTCCGGGTCCAAAGTCAACAACATAGAATAGCCGTTGATGCGCATCTTCAAGAATGGTATCGACAGGTCAGCAGAGGGGACGATAGGTTTGGAGAGACACGCGTGTCAAGGGCTGCTGCTTGCTGGCACCACCGCCACCTCATCCACGACGGCGACAATGAATCAATCGACCTCTGGATTTTTGACTATTGCTTCTACGTTAGGGATATATTGAATTTCCATGCAAGTATCAAACCTTAGCGTACCGATCCCAGTACGCATGCGACGCAATAAATGACCATAAACCACCGAGGTCCTTTGCAAGGCCATGCTGCAGGTATTACAGCATCATCTACCACAGAAGTACTGGCTTTAATGGGCCTAATAAATATCGCACCCAAAAAAAACTTGACTTACCCTTCAATCAGCCCGTTAGACATCACTGAGGAACACGCCCGTATCTTGTACGGCAACTTTATTAACGACTTAGATCTGCAAAATAACCATGATACAGTCTATCATAGTAGAACTATCTTTATAACCGCTTGGTACCCTTGTATGGTTCAAGTGTACGGTGGGGATAAGGAGATCCCTCCCCACCCCCAAACCGCGAAACCTACCCGCCAATCCCCATCATTGACGTCGACGATGCCGATCGTATGACTACTTTAACCCTTGCACAGAAACCAATTCACAAGACTAAGAGGTGGATCTTTTGAGAAAAAGTCTCGCAACGTCATCGCCTTCAATCCAGATAATGATCAATCGTCTTTACGAGATATTGGCCGCGCCTGGGGTATACCTTCCACAAGTTTGGGATACCTGAATAGTCTAATGCACACTTGGGTCGTAGACAGCAACGCCACATTGGACCGTGATGTGCGAGACCATTGATCTGGGTCTGACCGAATCCAATGAACTAGTAGAGGAGATTGCCGACACCAAAGCCAGCCACATGGGCCCGATCCGACGGCGACTGCCTGCGACCATATAAACAAACTCAGACGTCTAGACATCGTTGATTAAGGGCCGATAATATTATTAATTAGACTATATCACTCTTAAACAATTAATATCTGAATGTTATCAGGTGACTGATCAACAGCTTTGCTTTTTCTAATACATGTAAATTTACTCGTCAAACCTCCTGAAGTTGCCCAGTCATCTGCTCATCTATCAGACAACCCGGCGCTCATCTCCGCTTTGTTTAATACTTGGTGAACTTTTTTTTTTTAGAATTTCGCCCAGAAGCTACCAATAGATAATTACAGTCTATTCCAATGGTTCTCCTCCTCATCTCCTGTACCTTCTCTCCCCTCTCCCCGCGGCCTTCCCTGGAACCTTGGGCAGGTGCGGTATGTAAGGTGGAGGCATATCATTTGCTTGCGCACGCTCCCTGATGAATTGAATATGCTCCAACCGCACCTTGTCCTCTCTTTCCTTTTCCGCCTTCCACCTTTGCGAGCGCACGTAAAAGAGACCGAGAACCACGCCGGCAACAACACCCGTGACAATTATGATGGCGATGACGATAGTACGGTGCGTGTCACACCCTGCGTTGTAGTCGAAGCAGTATGAGGCGCGTTTGTAGAGGCCCGCGGGGGGTAGAGGTGCCATGATGTGTCGGGGTATGATTTTATTTTTGGAGAAATGGTAGTCGTCTTTGTGGAAAATGAATTGATTAGATCTGGTATATGGCAGGTTGGAAATAGTGTGTTTATGTCTGTATCGATTGTGCGATTGAATTGCACCGCTCTTGGGATGATATAAACAGATCTGACGCCTGAGAAAAAAGCCTTGCATTCTGTTCCCGCCCGACAGTGCCCCCCTCTGTCTGAGATCATTCACCGTGCCTTATTTTGGGGGCGCGTAGAGAGCTCATGTTGCGCGCTTGCACTGCCCCTGCGCTGATGGCCTTGCCGCCTGAGGATGCACGCCGCAGACCTGCATGTTTGAGGGCGGATGGTGCAGAGTATGGGCGGCTGGCCAGAATCATGAACAACGCAACACCAAGTTGTAGACTTATCGTCGAATTCTAGTCAAGGGCTGGCTTGGAAGATTGTCGGCATTTTGGGAATTGTGAGGGGCGGAAATATCGTGATCCGAACGTTTGCCAAATAAAGCCGTGGGCTGTGGAACGCTATTAAGACGATCTGACGCGCACCAGTCGCTGGCTCGCCATCATCACAACAGTACATGACTGCGCAGCGGGTCTTGTGCATTAGCCTGAGGGGTTCTCGAATGATGGAGCTTGTAGTTGTAGATCATAAAATGCGAACTTGGGGTTATTAAAAAAAAAGCCTCCGTCGCAGCCACGACTGCTTATTGCAGTCCCTCGATTGCTTGTCCAATCGTATCCAAGCCACTCGCGGGACGTTGTAGCTGAATTCATTCTTTTGGTGTCTGCACGCTAGCCTACACACATGCGTGGATTGATTCACTATACGATGGCACACGAAATTCGAGCTAGACTCAGCTGATCAGTGGGCATTTGGAATTTGGAATTTGTTTCGCGTGAAAAACCTAGACAGTGTCCATTGTAAAAGTTCATGATAAGATTGGTCATAGTCGCTGAGCAAAACGGTCGTTGGACGACGAGTCAGGTTAAGGTTTTCTATCCGCATGCAACGTCGTTGTGGACGGATCAATCAGAAGCAGTTGTTTAGTGAAACTCTTAACTTTGCTCCTGTGCCGACATTTTCTGCATGTCAGTGGTGAAGTAATTGACGAGATGACGACAGATGGCACTTGTCCATCAAGCTGGCTGATCGCCACAAGTCAGCAAATACATGTTGTAACAAGTCGACGTCCCAAACAAGGCTGGCAAGTGTGGAAATGCCAGCCTGGGAGAGTTGAAACAGGGAAGGTATGCAGTCTCCACCTGCCAGATAGAAATCTACCTAGATGGTCGAGGATGGGCCATGGGCCATGCACCGATCTACGCCCATACCACCCACTAATCCGATATTGTTGCCGATAACACGCCCGACTTCCGACCCCCGACTCATGGCTGCTCTTCAGAGTACCGCTCAAAGCACCGCTTAAAGGACTACTCACAGTACCACTCAACCCAATGTGATGGCATGGACAACAGGCTAATCCCGTGCGCATTAGCTGCGCGCCATCGCTCATTGCACAGCATCAACACTGGTCTGGGAGCTGTGGGACAAACAAATTGTACCATGTACAGTGTAACCCATCTACTTCTCGATGGCACGACTCGAGGAGAGGGATGATACATGGATATGGGCTCCAGGAAGGGATTACCATATCTAATCAAGAGCCCAATGCCATGCAGCATCTTTCCCGGCGATCGGATGGACCGGGTTTGCCTCCAGACACGACGCGTTCAACTACATCCCGGATTGCATCGAGCTCGCAACACAAGACACGCATTGCCCATAGCCAAGCGGTATGCGTAGGTATTTGCCTAATTGCCGTTCCACAAGCCATGCATGCATGCAGGTACTACGCCACAACCACCACCTGTGATGTGTGTGGGACCATCCCACTGTTTGAAAGCTGTTCACGACGACGCCATTGACCAATACGAAAGTTATATCCGCATCCCGTTTCGGCAGTGTGGAACTCTATTCGGAGGTAATAGAAGGGGGCAAACGCGGTCTAACTGGCGCCGCGCCAAACCGCAACCATCCTCAAGACCAATACCTAGTGTCGGCCAACTTCCTCCATGCTTAGCGTATTCTATGGCGTTGGACTAGACATGTCCGCATCTGTCCGACCTGTCAATCGGCCATCTATTCATCTATCCCGCATGTCTCAGCTTCTGGTTTGGGCGTGTTCCCAGATCATCCCCAACATGCGTTTGCCCCCCATCGATGTGCTGCTCTCTTGGCCAACTCCCAATTATGTGAATCCCGTCACGCGAGGACATGCATTGGTCGTTGTCAATTCCGTCTTCCTCGGCCTTACCGTCATCACTGTTGCTCTTCGCATGTACACGCGCATCTTCATAAAGAGTTGGTTAGGGATAGACGATGTGTTCATCCTCCTCGCTCTGGTACGTACCCATGTCTTCGTTTGATAATTAAAAAATATGATACTGGATCATCCCCTCTGATCTTTTTTTTTGGTACTATACAGATATTTACAATCGGCCTGACTGCAATTGTCTTGCTTGCAAATCAAAGTTATGGCTGGGACAGACACGTCTATGATATCGAGTTTTCCAAAATCACGGCGACATTGAAGATTGCCATGGTGGCCAAGGTCATTTTTACGGCGGCAGCTACTTTTACACGGCTATCCCTGCACTGCCTTTACTATCGACTAGTTCAGGACGCGGGCATCACTTGGTTCAAGTGGATCATCCATGTAAATGTCGTGTACACGTTGGGCATCTTCATATCCTTCCCCTTTGTAAGTTTTTTTTTCCTTCCGTTATACTTAATGTGTATGTATAGCACCAACTGATCATCATCACCGCCACCCATAGATTGCCATCTTCCTATGCACGCCGGTCAGCAACTACTGGACACTGGGTGCACCAGAAGACAGCTGCTTGGATGAAGGCGTTACGACGCTCATTTGTGGCATCCTTAGTACGATAGCCGACTTTGCAACTACAGTGACACCAATTCCAGTAATTTTGGGCGTATGTCCTTGTCCTCATGCTTTCTGAAGCCTAGCACTGACGATACTAAGCTCCATATGCCGCTACGCCAACGCATGGGAGTCGCTGTCCTCTTTTCCCTTGGCATGATAGTCACTGTTGCTGGCAGTGTGCGCACATGGTTCATATACAAAAGTCTAATAGTCGAATACGACAACACCTGGTACGCATATCCGCTCTGGATAGCGTCCGCGGTAGAAATCGACTTGGGCGTGGTAAAGTCCTATTTGCACGTCATCACAACTAGCAAAGCTAACATGCAACGTTAGATTTGCGCCTCTGCACCTGTCCTCCGCCCCCTGCTCGCCAAAATCCCCTTCAGTCTCTCCGACACCTTGTCCAGCGGCATCAGCCTCCACTACCGGCAACCCAGCTTGCACAAGTCGTCACCTAAAGCCCCCACCGACGCCCACGTCTTAAAGTCCTTTTCCAAAATATCCACCGCCTACTCGCCCAAAAACTCCCGCCTTTCCTCAACCCTCAACTCCGTCTCCATCCCGCTTACCCCCATCTACACATCGAAACACCGTTTCAGCGCCCTGGACCCCACTCCCGAAGTCCCCCACCTCGCCTCCGACAAGACCCACAAGCCCGATGCTTGGAATCCCTGGGACGACGTCGAGCGCGGCATCATCACCGGCCAGCGTGTCCAACCCCCTCCCAAACCCGATCCCGAACCCGAGCACGACGTCGAAACTACGGAACCACCCCCCCACTGCCACCGCAGCAGCAGCCAGGACGTCATACTGGGAACCGACGGCCGAAGCTGTGACGAGGCGCGTCCCGCGTCGACAGGATTAAAAGGTCTGTGGCCATGGGGACGTGTACGGCCGAGTGGGGCTGCGCACGAGCAGAGCAGCATGACGATTACGCGGACGGAGGAATTTGAGCTGCGGAACGAGGAGGCGGAGAAGAGGAAGTCGAGATATAGTGCGAAGACTTTTCGGCTTTGAGAGCTGGTTGGTGAGAGCATGGGAGTGATTGGGTGGGCAGGCTTCTTCCTCTTCTCTCTCTGGGTTGGCTTTACAAAAGCCTGCTTGCTCACTCACTCACTCACTCACTTTGCACGAAGTCATGATTAGCATATCAGGTTGGCGTGTTTTTTTTCCTCTTCAGCATTGCATTGCGCGCGCGGTGGGAGCATATCTTTTTCCTCTTTTTTCTTTTTTTAAGAGGAGAGGCAGGTGTTTGTCGAGATACCACATTTCTTTTTTTTGGCGTTGGGACTGGACTGTGTTTACGCATAAGAATGGGGGGGGGGGGCATGCATAAGAGTAGAAAGCGCAACTCGATACCAGGACGAGTTGATGCGCATTTCAAGGGTCACCTGCTTTGTACGATATTACGTGTGTAATCGAGGGAAGATGCAGTAAAAGGGTCCATGTATCCAAGGATTTGGACTCGACTGTACCATTACTCGCATCGAGATGACAAAATCTCCTCTGCGTACACGCAGCTTTTCATCTAGTTTTGATTCAAGGCCTTGACAACACAACGGCAAAATCGACATGTTTCGTGTGTGTAATTTTTTTTTTCAATTTATCCGTGCTGGAGTGAAGTGATGAGAGTGCCTTTGGAACCATCATCAGCCCGTATTTGATGCCGCGACATGGTTCGAAGCCAGCAGTTTGCGACGCTATTTGTGGAAATCTGGACACACCGACGCGTCCTCCTTCGGCCATATCGCACGTGGCTCGGCTGATTTTTTTTCTTCTCGTTTACAGTGAAGGGTTCCTCCTGGGAAAAAGGGCACTGGTTTGTCCTCGTTGGTGGGTGCAGCAATCGTTCGTCCACTTTGGCCAGCCTGTGTGGGGCGGGTAGCGCGGTCTTTTCTGACGTGGTCAGGGTGGAAGAGGATTAAAGATGGATGTTCAATGTCGAAGTTTATTCATCGCTCATATTGATTCGTCAGCCTGTTTGGAAGTGGTTTGAATTGACACGCAATCGTTTGGTTGGGAAACATCTTGGCACTAGGGCTGGAAGCATACGCTGCTTGGGAGCAGGAACGCGACGACTCTGGAAAGGGCCGTGGACTTGGGCGTGGCATGTCTGGGATTCCGGGACATCACGAGATTGCAAAGAGATTTGCATCCAAGGCAACAATGTTGCACAATGGCCTTGAAGACATTGATGATGAGGCAAGTAGCAGCAGTTTCGCACAAACGAGGATGCGTGATTAGAAATGAGCAGCATTGATGACCAACGCCACATGACACAGCTACGCAACACTCGAGCAGGACGAGCGCAAGGTGAGCAAGAGCGTGAGCAAGACATGTTTGCAGGCATGGACGGGGCAGAGAGTGGTCCTCGACCCGTTCTTCAGGTGCGTTGGCAGGGCAGGGCAGAATGATCGGGGTGGGCTACGGCAGCAGAATCACGGTAGCAGAGGGGTCTGACGCGTACGTGGCTGCGTGCGAGGATGGTGTGCTTCAGACGAAGCCACGAAAGGAGCGTCGCAAGGGAGACGACGAGATGAAATGAAGCCAAGCGAGGGAGTGGACAGCATTCGCAACCAACGCGTAGCGCCAAGTGGCGACTGTACAGGCTGCAGAGTGCAGAGTGCAGCGTGCAGCGTGCAGCCTCGAGTTGGTGCTGGTGCCGGTGCTGTGGTGAGGTGGGCGCGTTGAGCAGGCCAGCACGAGGTTGACGGGTGCTCGAGCCAGAGCAAAGTACGCAATCGCTAGTGCAAAGCTTAGCGCGTTGCAGGGCAGAGAGCCGCGGCGGCGAGCAACGACAAGACAGGCCAGGCCATGGGGGCCGGCAGGCAGGCACAGCGGTCGACGGCGACGCTGTGAGTGCCTGTGAGCGTTGGCGGCGATGCCAGTGCCGGTGCCAGTGCCAGTGCCGCTGCCTGCTCGTGTCCATGCCACGCCTACGACACCCACAGCCAGTGCCGCCGTCGACGCAGCCAGGTTCCGGAGGGCTTGGCAGAACACGACGCTTCGTAGCTTCCTTACGCGGCCCTCCCCAAAGCGGACAAGTGCGCAAGGTCGCTCTTGCCCCCATCCCGCCCTCATCATGCCCTGCACCCTCGCTCGTCTTCACCCACCAACGCGCTGCCCACGGCCGCCCATTGCCCACGCAGAGTCGACTCGCGCCCTGTAGCCGCCGCCTGCTCCCCTTTGCGTCTCCCGCCGCCGCCGTCGCCTCCCAGAATATTGGCCTGGCCTGCTCCTGCTGCGCCTGCACCTGCACACGCTCATCGCCTGGGGCTGTGCACACTGGGCTGCCTACAACACCACCGCCAGACCCCCCGACCCCGACTGCGATTCCTCCACCACCCGCGACTGCCACAACGACAACACCCGCTCCCACCACTGCAGCGCGCACCCGCCCACCATGGAGCACTCACACGGCGCCGCCCGGGCGGACTCGGACAAGCTTGCACACGACCTCACCGAGCGCTTTCGCCAGGTCCTCAGCTCCAAGCGCATGAACGACCTGACTACATCGCGCTCTGCATCGCCAGCCCCACGAGACTATGGCTCCCCGCAACCACCGCCCGTCCTCGCCGCCCCGCCCTCATACGTCCGCAACATCCCATTACATCCAGAGGCACCTGCCGACGCTCGCTCCATGCGCTTCAAGAACATGCTGCACTCGCTCTCCCAGATGCCATTACGCTGGGAAAACCCCGGCCTGCTCGACGAAGCCCTGCGCGTCGTCCCCCTCCAGCAGATCTACAACGAGGCCGAGGAGGAGAGCCAGATCCTGCAGGCCGAGGCCGAGAGCCTTGGGTCTGGCAAGAAGGCTGCCTGGGGCTACCAGGACTGCGTCGTCCGCGCCCTCCTGCGCTGGTTCAAGCGTTCCTTCTTCTCCTGGGTCAACAACCCCCCATGCTCGCGATGCTACTCGCCCACCGTCGCCGTTGGCATCACCGCCCCGCTCCCCGACGAGCAGGCACGCGGCGCCAACCAGGTCGAGGCTTACAAGTGCTCCCACGAAGGCTGCAACAACTACGAGCGTTTCCCACGCTACAACGACGCTTTTGTCCTGCTGCAGACTCGCAAGGGCCGATGCGGCGAGTGGGCCAACTGCTTCAGCATGCTGTGCCGTGCCATTGGATCAAGAGTACGCTGGGTTTGGAACGCCGAGGACCACGTCTGGACTGAGGTCTATTCTGCACACCGAAAACGATGGGTCCACGTAGACGCCTGCGAGGAGGCTTGGGACAAGCCCCGACTGTACACTGAAGGTACGCTGCTCCTCTTGCCACACTGCTCCTTACGTTGACTAACTTGTTCGCCAGGCTGGGGCAAGAAGCTTTCTTACTGTATCGCCTTCTCTGCTGATGGCGCCATGGACGTCACTCGACGATACGTTCGTGACTCCAAGCATGCTGCTGAGCGCAACCGCACGCCAGAGTCTGTTCTACTCTTCATCATGGACGAGATTCGAAACCTACGACGCAACAACATGCCCAAACAAGATAAATACCGCCTCAACGGAGAGGACATTCGAGAACTCAAAGAGCTTAGTGGTTACTTAATCCAGACGATTGCACACAACGTCAGCAAGCTCAAGCCCGAAGACATCATGAACGGTCAAGCCATTCAACGCCGACCTGACCCTGACTCCCAAAAGGCTATTGAGGGCCGCACCAGCGGCAATGCTCAATGGATCCGATCACGAGGCGAGGGTGGGCTAGGTCAACCCAACCAACAGGATCCTCGAAACCAACATCAACGATGAGACGTCAACATAGTACTGTCTCCTCCCCCCCCTCACATCTGGGTCTGCACCTGCACTCACCTTGTCCATCCTACAACGCAGCCGGGCGAAACTAGTGTTCATCACTCCCGCATCTATGCATGTAGACCTTGACAGGGTCAGACCATCACTCACCCAACAACGGTCCTATGACCCTCGCTCTTGTAACCATAGAATCTGGGATTTAGCGGCTTATTCGCATCTACCGCGACGGCGTTACTGGAGGCATCATCCAAGACACTAGTACTTAACGTCTAATGTCTGCACCATCCTCTCCGGAGGTCTTTCCTATCGTTTACGCCCGTTTCGTAACACTGGCGGTTTTCCCAACACGGGATTTTTTTTACGTTTGTGTTTCTTATATGTTGTTCCTTTTTTATGTGCGCAGGGGGTTGCGTCACTTTTTTTATACCACTTGCATTTCTTGGGTTATGATTATGTTTATTTCCTATGTCATTTCTTCCAGTTTGGCCTTTGATGAGCATCTGGACTTCACGGACGACGTGATGGGTTTTCCACGCCCCGGGGAATTTTTTTAGGCATGTTTGTAATGCTGGTCCATTTCAGCTCGAGGATGCGTTGTACGCAGGTGTGAATGGATGGGATCCGCAGTTTGTTTGCATGTGCCGTTGTGTATAGGAGGGGTAGAACGCGCGTCTTTGACCGACGCAGGGCAGGCCGCGAAGGCAGGATGCAGATAGAAAATCAAGCCAAGGCATTTGACGGCACCTTGCCACTACACAATTTTGTTATCTTCAGATCTTTGCTGATTATGTGATGAGTGGATGATGATCGACGGTAAGGCCAACACTGTTGCGAATCAACAGCGGCAGACGCGTGGCAGATGGCGTTGGCAACAGGTCACGCTGGAGACAGAGATGGACTGACGCAGCTGGTGTACAGAGTGTCTCTTCGCTTTGCCTTTAAGTCGACTGCAATAATCACATTCAAAACATTTCAACATGCGAAGTAGAGACAAGCATCCACACCATGACGATGCAAAGGCTCAGCTGCTTCCTTTGACATGCATGCATCCGTTTGCCAAAACTCTCCAGACACGTGCACTCTAGCCCCCAACATTACGGGAATCAGCCACGGTCCCCCATGTCATCATTCAGCAGAGCAGAGCAGAGCAGATTGCAGTAGAAGAACAAAGTAGGTGAAGCAAAGCAATCAAACAAGCCAAACACCCCTCCAACTCCCCAAGCTTGGGAAGGCGAAGCAGACGCACAAGCACGACGATGGCCTCCTCCCACAAGCACAGACCCTTGCACCAGCCTTCTTTTCCTAACGGGCCGCTCTTTTCTCGTCGTGGCACAGCAGTGGGCTAAATATAGAATGAGATTGGGGAGGGGGCTGACTACAACACAACTAGACTGCGCAATTCGCTTATGGGAGCTTGGCTTGTGTGATGTGCGTTGGGAGGGGGAGCGTAAGATTAGTGTCGTTTGGTGATAAGGGAAGAAGAGGATGTGGACAGACAGTGTGAGTGGGTAAGTAAGTGAGTAGGTGCAAAGGGATTATTTGTGGGCGAGGAGGAGGAGGAAGTGTGTTGTGGGATGCAGATGCAGAAGTAGAAGTAGATGCAGTATGAATGAATCTGTGTGGTTGACGCGTTGAGGTGTGAATGGGCGGAGAGTGGGTGTGGCATGGGGGGGACGACGGGGCTCGGTCTGGCCGTGCTGATGATGAAGATGATGGAGGATCTGGGAAGGAACGGCGGCCGGGCGGCCTTGATTTTCAAGAGTTGCAGGGCGTAGATTTGATGAGTCGTGATTGTGATTGTGATTGTGATTGTGCTTGTGATCCGGAGAATAGGCGGTGGCGGCGGCGGCGACGACGACGGGCCTTTCACACGTTTGCACACATGCACTGCTGTGCAACGAACGGTAATGGTTACTTTTGTCGAGGAATTTCATTCGTATTGTGCCGGGTACTTATTGACGACAGAGTGCGCGCGCACAAGTAATGCGCCTGTGGACTGACTTCCTACCTACCTATGCATGTCTCACTCACCCTCGCAGCATCGCGTTGGGACAAAGGGAAAGGAAAGAAAGAAAAAGGCCAAGCCTAGCTTTGACGTTTCAGCACCGCCATGCAAGAGTTGCGTACTGCTATCCATACCCCAAGCAGCGTAGTCGTCAGCAGCCCTGTGAGGCTGATGGTCGCTAGCCACGCCTGCGTCTCCCAAGGCCTCCACACGCACGCCCTCGAACCAGTCAAAGCGACGTCTTTCCCGCAAAGCACAGACTTCACAGCCCCAGTAGCGCAAGTGCTTGTGCCTGCTCAGCTCCGGCTGCCTTGCTTGTACATAAGCCCGCGTTGGCCCTGAGAGCTCTAGCCATTCCCCTCATCTGTCTGCTCAGCCTTTTCCGTGTGTGTGTGTGTTTGCTTCTTATAGTATTCCCGCCCTCTTGCAGTGTGGTGTCGCAATCGTTGCCGTCGAACAAATCATCCTCGTTCTGATCTCGGCTCAGCCTCACGTTTCGAAACACACCCTCCAAAGGAACATCAGTCGTTTGCCAATACCGCAGTCATGGGAAAACTCGGGCGCTTTGCGTGCATCTTCACGCCTATGGCGTTGACGCTTCTGTCGCTCATCTGCTTCGTCGTTGTTATGATCGGCCAGGTTGGTGGCAGTGGGAATAAGTCTCCGAGTACGGCGCTGGGACGCGATTTGTACTTCTTCAAGGTGCGTGGTTTATGGCCCCAAGTCATACTCTGGATGCGCGTGTCATGTGCTAATAGCAACTACAGGCGGATACAAGTGGCTTCACTGCAAACCCCACATCAATCGTGGACAAGTTTGAGAACAAGACCAACGTCGAGATTGACAACGATTTGCTCAATGCTCTTCAAGGCGCTGCCTCTTCCAATGATCTCAAGGACTTCTACAAGGTCGGCCTCTGGAGCTACTGCTCCGGCACCAAGGACACCAACGGCAAGGAGACTATCGACTTCTGCTCTTCCAGCAAGACGACTTTCTGGTTCAACCCTCTCGATGTGTGGGGTCTCAAGAACACCAGCGCACAGAAGATCCTCGGCGATGATCTGCAAAAGGGCCTCGATGTGTACAAGAAGGTTTCTGGCTGGATGGTCTGGGCCTTTGTCCTCACCGTCTGCCTAAGCGCCGCCGAATTCATCATCGGCTTCTTTGCCATCTTCAGCCGCTGGGGTAGCTTCGTTGTAACCATCATCTCCACCGTAAGTCTTCCCCACTCCTCCAATTTATTTCTCTTCGTTGTCTAATCAACCTCTTCACCAGGCACAAACCATTTTCGCTCTTGCCGCTGCTGCAACCGCAACCGCCATCTATGGCAGTCTCGTCGGCGTCTTCCACTCTGTGCTTGACCCCTACAACATCGACGCCTCGCTCGGCAGCAAGATGCTGTCCATCCTCTGGCTCGGCGCCGCCTTCTCCATCGGCTCCGGCTTCTTCTGGCTCACCTCCGTGTGCTGCTGCTCCGGCAAGTCCAACAAGAGCAAGAAGGTCGTCGTCGAGAAGACCCCTTACACCTACGAGAGAGTCGCTAGCCCCGCTTTCCCCCAGCAACAACAGCACACTGGGTTCGTGCCTGCGGGCCACGGCCAGAGTGGTACCGCGTACGAGCCCTTCAGGAATCAGCATGTCTAAAGTACCGACAGCGCGTGTTGGCATGTCGAATGCGTAGTGTCTAATTGACTGATGAGTGGGTGGTGGTGATGGTGGTGGGGGCACAGTGAAGCGCGAGTCAAAAAGGTCAAGGTCCGTTTTTTTATGACTTGCATACATGACATGACCAATCCGGATCCGGGAGACTGCGCTTTTGTTTTGTTCCAAGGCGTTGTTGGTTGATGGGTAGCATGTGCATTGCCTCTTTCTATTTTTTATATAACGACTTTATCGGCCTGTATACGGCTTCACAATACGATTGTCTAGATCTGATTGAGTAAAGTAATGTGGTTGTGTGTGTGTGTCTTCCTTGAATCAAGACGTGTGGTGAGACCTATTGTTGTAGCTGTTGCTTTGATCGTGTCTTTGTTCAGCTGTGTTAATGACCTCCACATGTATACTCATACTCACGTCAGCACTTGCTTTACTTTATTTCGCAGCCAAGTCGTCATGCCTTCATTTCGTACAGTACTCATACAGAGAGATGACGCTGATGGTCCGGTGTGGCGTCTAGCCTCTCTGGAAAAAAATACCCTTCCCCTGACAAGGGATCTAATGGTGTGTGTGTGTGTGTGTGTGTGGAGGGAATGTAAAATACCATCTTCTTCTACTTCTTCTATCAACACTATATAACGTCTATTTCCAAGCATCTGATGTGATCATCCCTTCTTTGGAGAAAACTTCCCTCCCGTATAAACTCTATCTAACCCCCCACCACCCACTCGCTCTATCCATCCATCCATCCATCCATCCATCTCATCACCACCCTTCCCTCCCCAACGCCTCGCCCACAACCCCCAAAATCTCCTCCGCCCGCTCAACCGCAACCTCATGCCCCACCCCCTCCAACACCCGAATGCACACATTCTCCCCACCAACCACATCCTGCACATCCCGCACAAACTCCTCCTTGACGATAATCCCATCCAGCTCCCCCAGCACGACCCACACTTTCCTCAGCCCCCCTATCTTATTCTCGATATTCTCCCTCACCACATGCCACCGCGGCTTGTGGTCGTGGACAGGCGCATGTTGGATGGAGGAGATGAATGCCGGTACAAAGCCTACGTGGTGTTTTATTTGCCAGTCCACGACTGCGGAGACGGTGCTGTGCGGGTGACCGGGGAGAAGTGCGTAATGCGAGGAAGCGTAGACTGCATCTTTTGAGGACTTTGATTCTGCCTTTTCCACTGTTGCTGTTGTTGTTGTTGTTGTTGTTGTTGTTGTTGTTGTCGCAGTCGTCTCGGGCTCGATGCTTCGTGCCGTCTCTGGGCCTGTCCAGAGTCGCTTGGCGATGAGGCGTTCGGCTAGGAAGGAGGGGATGGGGCTGTAGGGTGAGTATAGGGCTCGGGATTTCCATGTTGTGTGGGAGCGGCGGATGAGGCCGCCGGGGGCGAGGAGGATCAGCGCGTGGATGTGGGAGGGGAAGGAGGAGGCGAAGTCTAGGGCTAGGGCGCCGCCGAGGGAGTAGCCGATTAGAGTGATGGGGTGGGAGGCGTTCCAGGCGAGGGGGGAGGACGAGAGGACGAGGTGGATTTGAGTGGTGTAGAGGGTGGAGGTGTAAGGGTGGGTGGTGGGGGAGGGACCGGAGGAGTAGCCACGGCCGAAGAGGTCTGTGAGATGGTGAGTTTTTTGTGGTTGATGAGTCTTGAAGTGAGTATAGAGTTTGAATAAATCGTGAAGAATAGAGAAGCATTTGGATGAGTGGGAGGACGAGAGAGACATAAAAAATGGCAACATTGAACGCCAAGTTGAGCCCAGGATTTGAATTGAATGTATTTGTATGTTTCATTGAATTTGAAAGGCCATTTGTGAGGACATGGATTGCAGTCAACTGCAGGTAGTGTGCATACACGGCTCTTCCGGATTGCTCAACAATGAAGAAGACTGATCAGAGCAGAAACAGCACAAAAAGGTGAAAAGTGAACCTACCGAACATCATCACTCGACATCCCTTGCCAACAAGCTTGTGTGCCAAATCTGACAATGCAATACATGGTGTTGATATACCGTGGACGAGCAATATCTTTTCGCCATCCTCAGGTCCCCATTCATATACTCGAATACTGCCATATGGGGACTGGACATCTCTAGCTCCTGGCAGTGCATCTGGAGGATATGGCAGCTTTTCAATTTCCTTTGCGGATAGATGGGGTAGAACTGTTTCCAAAGGAGACGGGATAACCCTGGGTTTGTTTGATCTAAAGGTACTCGAGAATGTTCTCAGCAGCAGTAGACTTCCGACAGAAGCCGCGCCCACGAGAAGATAGAAACGTGGGGTGAGCAATCTGGAATGGGGCGAGGCGGCTAGTGAAGTGAGAATCCTGGCCATGGTGTTTCGAAATGTTGTACCTCACAGCTGCTGTGTGGCCAATGGCAAGCAGGTGTAACACTCAAATAGAAGACGGTCATGGTGTGGTAGAGGATCAGCTGCAGAAGGCGCTAATTTGCGCCACTAGGAAATCGGCGGGATTACCCTCCATGCAGTGACGCGAATAGGCAAGGGGAGCTGGGATTTCTTTTCAAAGCACGCACGGAATTTGCATTTGGACCGTAGCGGAGGCCACTTTTCGACTGCACGGCAATGCTGCAACGAATGCGAACGCGCAAGTCGGGGCGCTAGTGCGTCGGGCCAAGGCTGCCGATCAGCCAGGTTAGCTAGCTGACATCTATGTACAGCTCGTGGCTGAGCGTGCGTCTCCTCACTGCCGTCTGCTGATGGCGCATGTCTACGGCACCTGAAGAACTCAGCCCCTTATAAACTGTCCAGCGCTGCTGTTGCTTTTGGATTCTCCTCCGCCCTCGCGCGTCTCGCTGGGAGAGCCGCTTGTCTTGAGCCTACCGCCGAAACATTGACGACCCACGTTTGACAACCCCATTGACATCACCCCCCTCCTCCTCCGCTATTTAGTGCGCACGTCTCCTCACCGCAAAACGCAGCGCAACCTTCGTGTGAGAATATTTATTGAAAGCCTGAACGGGCGTGTGTGGATGAGGTAGTGCGCCATGGAGCAGTGGACATCGAACAAGCTCCCGGAGCGTCTTCCCTTCTCCAAGAAGCGGCTCCCCAAGAAGGTCATATTCTCGTGCGTAAAGCGTGGCCCCCGTGATTGATGTCTGGAGAGCCTACGTCTGACAACCGCAGATACATCATCGACTACTTCATCATCTTGTAAGCGACCGTCCGCTCTTTCCGCAGCACGCGACCTCCTTCCCCAGTCAACTAACGGGTGCCCCTCGCAGCTTCCTCATCGGAATCTTCGCGATTGTCGACAAGATCGAGCCTTTCCACCAGCCTTTTTCGCTCCAGAACTACACCCTTCATTACCCCTTCGCCGTCAAGGAGCGCGTGCCCGTCATATGGCTATGCGTCTATGTCGTGGCAGTCCCGGCTGCAATCATTGCCTTCTATACCATGGTCATTGATGGCCTGTTTTCGCACCAAACAGCCATGCCATCGGGCAGGACTGGGCTGAAGCGCATGAGTGGCAGATATAGGTTCAAGGACCGACTGTGGGAGCTGAACTGTGGCATTCTAGGCTTGGGACTGGCTGTCGGGGCGGCATTTACCGTTACCGGTGCCCTGAAGAATGCCATTGGAAAGCCGCGACCTGACATTATCGACCGGTAGGTCAATCAAAAGAGGACGTAATTACCCATGTGCTGAAATACATCAGATGCAACATGAAGGACCACTGGCCCGCAGATTGGGGTGTTGCCAACTTCACTCTAGCTACCGTCAACATGTGCCACCAGACCGACAACCGGATTCTGCAGGACGGGTTCAAAAGCTTTCCTTCTGGACACAGCAGCAGTACGTTGAATACCTGCACCTGAAGATTCATCTAACTCGTCGTAGCTGCGTTTGCTGGCTGCTTCTATCTTTCCCTCTACCTCGCTGCGAAACTGCACGTCATGGACGCAAAGGGCGAGGTCTGGAGGACATTCCTCGTCCTAGTTCCTACCCTTGGTGCCGCTGTCATTGCTGGCACACGCATAATGGACGCTCGCCATCATCCCTTCGACGTGATTTTTGGCAGCCTTCTCGGAATACTAGTGGGCTGGGCTTCGTACCGGCAATACTTTCCTCCTGTGTCAGAAACATGGCGCAAGGGGCGCGCCTATCCAATTCGTGCCTGGGGCCGTGGTCCTGCAGCTCCTCCTCAACCACCTCCTACTATTATGATTGACGAAGACGTGCAACCGCTTCGCTCTATGAGTAAGCCAGACGAGGAGCGTGGCGCTGCATCTGGATTCTCGTCAAACGTTGCCCTGACTGAGGACATGGAGCATAGCGGAAACGTTTTCCGTCAACAAATATCCAATTCACAACGAAGACGCAATCAGGATGCTCCATATGGAGTGGATCGGAGCGACACACTAGCATCGAGTAACTACCGCACCGAAACAATGGACTCGACTTATCGCTCGGGTACTCTCAACTCAACAATGTCAAGCAAAGTCAACAAGTACCAAGATCAGATGCCGGCTCCGAATCCTTTCGCTGCTGATGCTGCGCGCCAGCATCGGGCGGAAACATATGACTATTCATCCTCTGAAGAGGAAGACAACTATGAGCTTCAGCAAACGTATACACTCTCGACTCCTCAGGCTGGTGTCTATAATCCAGTTTCTGGCCGATTCGCAGACACAGGTTACCATGCTGCATCAGGCATATCACCCAACCCCACGCCTCCACCTCCACCTCAGCTCAATACCGTTTTACCTCAGCAGCACTCAATGATGTCGCCAACTGGGGACTTGAGCGAAAGGAGAGATGGTGCGCCGCCTCCTCCACCACATGCTGTGGGGACAACGCCGAATCGTATTTGAGATGTGAATGAACCAGGGCTTGTATTATTGATTGGCTCTACCATGAATATCGGATCAAAGTATGTGATGGAAAGTTCCATGTTGCTATTTTCCCTCTGTTCATTAGAGAAGCCTTTGTTTTGAACGGAGACGACGGCGTGTTTTGCATATTTTCTTTTGGCTTCAGTGGGGAGTGGGGAGTTTTCTTCACATTAGGACCGGGGAGGCTTTTTACTCTGAACAATGGGAGTTTTGGAATATGAGCATCTTACCAAACCTTTTTTTTTGCGACGCATCCTTTGAAGATGAGAACGATCTGCGTGTGTGTGTGTGTGTGGTGTCTGGACAGCCTTTCGTGAAATCATTGGCTAGGAAACGTTGTGCGTTCAGGGCTTGCAGCCTTTACCACATCAGCATCGATATGCATGGCTTTCCCAACGAGCCTTGAGACAAGCATAATTCATAGGCTTTAGCCCCCGCAAGACCTTTGGCCTCACAGAAATGCCTCAGCCTTGTGTGAACTAAAGTGTAAGTCGGCTTTAGCCTTTGCAGCTTCCTCCCTCTGAAAGATGTACACCATGCTAAACTTCCCATTCTTCTCACGATTCAAGAAACCGAAGCAAGAGCCTGACTCGGCCGCAATCTACCCCCAGTTCGGAGCAGAGAGGGGGTCCACTCATTCACAGCCTAACGGAGCGCGCAGGGTTGAGAATTGCGATGAAGGGTATGCGTTGTATGATCTTAAGCCCCTCGTTGTCTGCCCGCCTGCATCGCAGCAACTAGAAAGATCGCTAGATCCCTCGTCCCCGGACAAGTGGCAAGTCAAAGCATCCAGCACGTTTCCCACCGAAGTTCCGGCGCCGCCCCAGAAGACGTCTAGACTGCGACTGAGAAGGCGGTCAGTGTTTGAAAACGCACCACCTACGAGCGTACTAGATACATCTCCTGCATTTTCGTCGCCCAAGTCTTGCTCAGCCAGTGCATTTGCTGCGGGGAAAGAGACGATTGATCACGTGGCTGCGCGACAGACGACGTCACAACCTGCTGCTTCTCACGCGTGTTCCATTCTACCCAACGAAGATAGAGTCACTCGTAACTTGGACGATCCTCCACGTTATAATTTACAACGACCACGGTCCGTCACAAGGAGGCCAGCACAAACACCAAGAAGCCGTGTTAGTGAAGATTCGCTCGTGAAGAGGTTGGAGAAACTGAATGCCAAAGATCCACTGACTGAGAGGTCCGCTCGGCTGAGGTCACAAAACGAGATACTGCAGCCGCTTCTCTTACCTTTTACTTCGGCGCAATCGGCATCAAACCCACTTCACAACCAACCCCTCAGCGCAGCTGGATTAGTTTTGGACAACATGACCAAAAACACTACATCTCTGCTGGAGAAAGAGCGAGAGCGGCGGGGTGATCGAACCCTGCATAGAGGCGATGCACGCCGACGGAGGAAGTCTGGCAGAACTACGGAAACCAGAGATGAACATGACGATAGCGAACAAGTGCTGCCAGTCCCGGCACGACATACTCGAAGGCCACACCGACGACGAAAAGTCCCCGAGCGTGAAGATGAAGACGATGGCGGGATCTCGCTGGAAAACACCAAACGTCCCGCGACCAATTTCAGCAGCGTCAACTACTTTCAAAAACAAAAGCGCCGTAATGTACTGCCGCGTCCACGGCGATCTCGTCTTACATCTGTGACACAGAGTGTCGCCCGGCGGAATCTAAGTCTCAGCAGTAACAGTAGTAACAGTAGTGATAGTAGCTCGGACGGCGAACTTACACCGGAGAGTTCAGATGAGGCATCCCGTTCAGAGACTGTAAGTCGTGTGAAACGAATGAATGAACAGACCAGAACTTCGGCACCGGCACCGGCATCTCAAGATCGATTCAAAATAGACGATGAAAAGTCATCTAATTCCCAAGAAGAGCAAGATCGACAGTTTGCTCTACGAATTCAGCGGGAGGAGGAAAAAAGTTACAACCAACGCCATGATTCGCTCTTCTCACAACTGTGGTCGGTAGCAATGGATGCGTCAGGCTCGCGATCAGTAGTTGGCGGGAGAAGAGTATCCTCAAGAGGGTTTCTCAGCAGGAATCGCACTTTTGCACATCATGGAACGCGAGAAGATCCTATCAACCTGGACTCAGACTCAGATTCAGATTCAGATTCGGACAGCGACTCAGATGATGAGTCTGCTGCAGATGCTACAAGTCGTCAAGGTAGCCCGAATCTATACGGGAACTTTGGAGATCCCATGGATCTTGATAATTCCGATTCTGATCTAGACGCTCGTATGGATTCAAAGAACGATGAGAGCATCTCTCGAAACAGAGCCCAGTCAGAGCTTCGTGATGCAGAGATGGCCAGGGCACTTCAAGACGAAGAAGACCAACGCCATCGAGAAACATCACCAAACCATCGCGAATGTGCCGTCTGCAGTGACAGCGTTTCGATAGCGGAGCTGCCCTCTCTTGCCAACTGTCCCCACCAGCCACAAACATGCGCCGAATGCTACGGGGTATGGATCACAACTCAGCTTCGCGAAAGCAGCTGGAGAGAAGTCAAGTGCCCAGCAAGCGAATGCAAGGTCATGTTGATGTACCATGAAATTCAGCAGTATGCATCTCCCGAGATCTTTGAGCAGTACGACACATTCAGCGCCCGCGCCGTGTTCAGCGAGGACCCAAACTTCCGCTGGTGTCGCGCCGAGGGCTGCAAGTCTGGGCAGTTTCACGATGGTGGACAGGAGGGAAACATTTTTACATGTGCGGCGTGTAGGCTGAAGGTCTGCATTGTGCACGAAGATACATGGCATGAAGGAGAGACGTGCGAAGAGTACGAATATAGAAAGAGTGGCAGGAAAGAGCAAGACCAAATAGCACAGGAGGAAGCGAGTCTAAGGGCCATTGGCAAGTCTTCGAAGAAATGTCCTGGACCTGGGTGTGTGTATAACATTGAGAAGAACGAGGGGTGCGACCATATGACGTGTAAGTACATGGATTGCACATATGTAAAGGCGTTTCTTGTGACTGACGATGGTGTAGGTTCAAAGTGTCGATATGAGTTTTGCTGGATATGCCTTTGCAACTACAAGACGGTGCGCACAAAGGGGAATTCGGCGCATGCGGATGATTGCCAGTACCACACAGGGAGGCTCTAGTAAGTTTTGAGGGCACGTGGTCATAGCCGGAGATTTGAACTTCTGGAAAGCCCATGATTTAGTAAAGGGTCGAGGGCTGCTGGTTAGTAGGAGGCACTGACTGGACAGATGCATCCAACCAATGAGACCTCTCAACTCCACCAGATACGGCGGACACGGCCGAGGAAGCAACAAGCTGTCATGATCTCGCACCACGCAGGTACAGGCGCCTCCGATTGGCTTGGCGGCACCAACCCTTGACCATAATTTTGCGGGCCCGGGCCAAAACAAACATGATTACACTACCCTTTGCCGCATGACTAGTGCTGTTGTTGGCCTTGCAGTCTTTTTGTTGATCCCCGTCTGATTCCCTTGCCCTACTTTCTGTCGTTTCTCCTTGAATTGGACGTGGTGGCTTGCTGTGCTGTTCTGTACCGTACTGTGCTGTGCTGTACCCCCCCTGAAGACCAACAGCCCTCGCCGCTGCGCTACAACAACGTCACACGCACATCATGTCGGAGCGAGTAACACGCTCCAAGACGGGAAGGACGCCCAAGTACGTTTGCCTCGAGTTCAACACCCTCAATGCCGTGGGGAAATAGTGCTAACGGGTGTTTTTTTGTGCGCTAGGAAGCCAGAGAAGCCGGGCTTTGTCGAGACGCCGGGCCGCAGGAGGTCGCAGCGGCGGCAGTCGAGTGTTGTTGACTCGGACGACGAGTTCAGCGTGGTGAGGAAGGAGGTGAATGGGAATGGGAAGGTGCTTGGTAACGGGGTGAATGGGTATGCGAATGGACATGGCAATGGCCATGCCAACGGTCACGTAAATGGAAATGCCAATGGCCACACCAACGGGAACACCAACGGACACACCAACGGAAACGCCAACGCCGAAGCCAAAGCGACCGCATACGAGTGGAAGCTAGAGGCCGAGAAGAATTTCCCTCCCAGGGATACGTCTGGCAAGGTCGAGTTCGGGGGCACCATCGGCATGAGCGCCATGATGATCGGCTTCCCAGCCCTCATGTACTACATGTGGATCGGCGCCGTCTTCTACGATGGCAAGTTCCCCAAGCCCTCCGAGGGCCAGGACTGGTCGCAGTTCTTCGCAGCCATGTGGCATCTCGTCCGCACAGAGGCATACCCCAATGCGCGCGCCTGGAAGATCTACTGGGTCTTTGGCCTCACCCAGATGGCCTTTTACATGCTGATGCCTGGTGTCTACCGCAAGGGCAAGGCGCTTCCGCATCTGGATGGTAAGCAGCTCGACTACTACTGCTCGGCCATGTGGTCCTTCTACACCAGCATCGTCCTCTCCTTGGTTCTGCACTTTACTGGCATCTTCAAGCTGTACACTCTGGTCGACGAGTTCGGTCACATTATGAGTGTGGCTATCCTCTCTGGCTTCCTGTGTGCCATAATCGCACACGTCTCGGCGCTTGTCCGCGGCGCAACGGTGCGAATGACCGGCAAACCTGTTGTCGACTTCTTCCTCGGTGCCGAGCTCAACCCCAGACTGTTTGGCATTCTTGACTTTAAGATGTTCCTCGAGGTCCGCATCCCGTGGTTCATCATCTTCTTCCTTACTCTGGGAACCTGCTTGAAGCAGTACGAGCAGAACGGTTACCCATCCCTCGAGGCCGTATTCTTGCTCTTCGCCCACTACCTTTACGCCGGCGCCTGCTCCAAGGGCGAGCACCTGATCATCACGACATGGTAAAGTCCCCTTACTCCTTTGCGCCCCCGCGAATCACTAGCTAACACCAAACACAGGGACATGTACTACGAGAAGCTCGGCTTCATGCTCATCTTCTGGAACATGGCTGGCGTGCCCCTCTCCTACTGCCACGCAACCCTCTACGTCGCCAACCATGACCCCTCAGAATACACCTGGCCCGCCTGGTTCGTTGCGCTCCTAACCCTCGCCTACCTCGGCATGTACTACATCTGGGACACGACCAACAGCCAGAAGAACCAATTCCGCCAGGAAGAGCGCGGCGTCGTTGAGGAACGCACCACCTTCCCCTACTTCAAGTACGGACGCATCGCCAACCCCAAGACGATCCCCACAAACGCCGGCACCAAGATCCTCGCCGATGGATGGTACGGCAAGGCGCGCAAGATCCACTACACGTGCGACTTGTTCTTTGCCCTGTCCTGGGGACTAATCACCGGCTTCAAGTCGCCCTTCCCTTGGTTCTACTCCGTCTTCTTCGCCGGCATGATTATTCACCGCGCGATGCGCGACATTGAGCGTTGTCGCGAAAACTACGGCGACGCGTGGAAGGAGTATGAGAGGCAGGTGCCGTATCTCTTCATTCCGGTAAGTCCCTCCTTGTTCATCTTTTTTTTCATATCGCGCTTCTTGCTAACCCCACTCAGGGCGTGTACTAGAATCAATATTGGTTCCAAGTCTTCTACTCCGTTCTTCTCACTGTGCTTTGGCATAGCCTCCCCCCTTGCCTTTTTTTCGGTGAACTGCCGACCCGTGGCTGTTCCGTCACAGTCGTCAGTCACCGCTACGTTTCCCTGTTTTCCTGATGTATTCTTCTGCTCAGGGGGCTTTCTTTTTTTTGCAGGTCAGTAGGGGGGGCATATTTGATGGAGATGTAGTATTTGTAATTCTCTTCTCCTGTTGGATGAGACGTTGTACGACGAGCACCCATACCATAGGGACGATATCAGGATTTATAATGGCAGTAGTAATGGGTGGATGGGATGGGATGGATGGATGATATGAGTGGAGTAGCATTTGGTTATATCTCACACACACGCACCTACTAGTTTAGGGGTGTAGCTTGTAGAAAATTTTAATAACGAGGTGCATGTTTATCTAAAAAGAAATCACGTCTGCAAACATCAATTAATTAAGATTGAAGAAACAATTCAATGAGGCCATGTGATTAAAATTCATAAAGCAAAAACTCGCACTCCTATCCAGAATAACTGTCAACTAGACAATCTATCCCCTGCGCCTCGTACTAGGCGACTTCCCCGCAACATTCGAGTACGAAGGCGTCGCTCCACTCGCCACAGCTTGAGCCATCTGCTTCTTGTCTCCCGCAACAGGCTTGCTTGTGTGCAGCTTCTCAGACTCGGTGTCCTGCGAAGCCGGGGCATTCCAGTACCACAGCACCTGCAGGAAAAGGATCGCGTTGAGGGCGAAGCCGGCAATGTATCCGTAGAGGATGAGCGGGTCAGGGACTTCCTGCAGAGTGGTGAAGATGCGAGAGAGGGAGCCAAGGAGGTAGTTGATGACCTGTTTTTTTCGAAAGTAACATTCAGTCAGCCAGTGTTCCGATCGGCAGCTTATTCCTCCATGCAAGGTAACAACAGCATGGGAGAAAAAGGGGGGGTATAAATAAATGTAGACTCACAGCAAAAGCACTCAACTGCCCCGTCCCACCCTCGCTCCAAATGGTCAAAATCTGCGGGACCTTGCTGGCCACACCCAGCACGCCAGCCGTCGCCTGCAAAAGACTCAACCTCTGCTCGTCCACCATGTTCTCATTGAACAGCGCCGCGCCAGCAACTGCCAGCGCGCCCACCCACACTGCAATCGCAGCCCCGCGGCCCTGGTACTTCAGCACTAGACTTGCAATCGCAATGTTCTGCACCAGGATGAGCGCCGTCTCGCCGTACGTGCTGAATGGGAACCCGTGCCGGACATTGTATCCCAGCGAGATGAGGTACGAGCTGGACTCGAGCAGGTAGGAGAGGAAAGAGAGGCCGTCGGCGGACTTTGAGTTTAGTAACTTGAGGAGCTGGGGCACTTTGACAACAGAGGATGCGCCGATGATACCGATGCCGAGGCCTTTGCTGATGGCGAGCTTGACGCAGTCGGTCGAGGAGAGGTCAATGTCGTGGAGGAGGGTTTTGTAGCAGACGGGGCCGAGGAGGGATTGGCCCACGTCGGCAATGGGCTGTGGGAGGTTGTGGGTTATGGGCTGGAGGGCCGAGCGTAGAGCGTCCATGGTTGATTGCTGTTGTTGTTGTGCGGAGGCGATGATGCTGGAGTTGGGGGGTAAGGAGAGGGGACAGATTTTGGATTTGACGCGCTGTGACGCAACTAACACTTATTTGGCAGGGGTCTTCTTCACGTGCAAGACGGCTACCCCTTTGTGAAATCATCAAAACTCATTCAGACTTCATGTTGCGAAACGTCAAAATGCTATTTTAGGTATCTAATCAATTGGTCTACAAATCCCGCGTCTTGCTACTCTTACTGCTCGTGTGTGCCAACAAATCGTGGAGGAAGATCCAAATCCCACGACGGCCTTTCAACAAGAACCACTTCCAGTGACTGGCTGTTGTCTACGCTGATGGGCACCATGCCCAATATCGGCCGGTACTTGAATGTGTGCCACGACGAGTCGTTGCTGTTCCGCTGATCTATTACCTCGCCAGCCTCTCCTCCAAGGACTAACGCAGTGGAATCGCCGTTGCTCTGGGCGCCGTCTTGCGTATTAGACCTGCGCAGACTAGCTAGGGCTTGGGTCTTGTCCTCGGCGTCCTCATCCACAGTAGTGTTAGTACCCTTAGTATTGACATCGACCCAGTCGATTTTGCGTGACTCGTTCGTCTGGCCACCATTGAACTTGCGCATCTTTGTCACAGGTATCTCTTTCTGGGGAATAGCATCACCGGCACCGCTGTTATTCTTCTTCGATGCCTCCTTTACACCCTCACGTTTCCGCTTTTTCCCTGCAGCAGTGTCATCGGAATCCGAAATGGGTAAGTCTTTGCTAAGATCAAACATGAACAGCCATTTCTCGCCGTAAAGCCATATCCGCTGCCTCGTATCGTTGACATCCCAAATACAACCCTTAGCGGGAAGGTCGAGTTGGCGGTATTCGCGGGGATAGCTCGTCGGTGGGTTTCTTCTGGACCATTCTGACAATCGGCCGGCCATAACCTCAAAGAGATAGACCTGCTGTTCGGCAGACGCTAGCAGCAGTCGGTGCTCTACAGTGGGTATCTCGTGCGAGTGGGGGTGAGGGTTTTGCCTTGTAGGATGCACAGCAGGATTACCGTTGGGTTCCGGTCGCTCGGAGCTGGCCGGTAAACTTGGCTGGAACGAGAGCAGGACTGGCGTAGACTCAAGTTGAGGTAGGAGATGCGCAGAAGGATTACCGATCCATCGTTGACCTAAGAATATGATCTTTTCCTTTGCACCTTCCTCTTCATCGTCGGAATCGTCATCTTCAGCATCAGCTAGAACGGAATCGTCGATATCAACTTCAGGTGCTGTGGAGTCCTCGTATCCTTCAATGACCCATGTATCGATAAATCCGGCAAGATCAGCAACAGCAAATACGTTTCCATCGGAAGAGAACTCTGCATGTGTGATGGAACGAGCGTACAGCCCTGACGGTCCGTTCAGTGGACTTTGCGACGTAACGTTGCGAGGGAGACGATGGAGGTGTTGCAATTTGTCCAGCACGCGAGGTTGATCCGCATCATCATCTGTCCTGACTATCCTTATGAGTTGGACGACATTCGTCGCCGTAATAACTGCAAGCCACTTGCCGTCCGCTGTAAGTCTCACAGTCTTTGCGCCTGCAATTGATGGCATCTCTAGCTTCCTTATGCGGAGACCTGGACCAGCTCCAGTTTGTGGCTGTATCAGCTGGAATAACTTTACTACACTGGCAGTTCCAACGGCAAGTAGTCCTCCATCTCGAGTTATTGAGACTGAGGTGATGTTCTCCTCTCCTTGTAGCGCAAGGCGTGCGACAACCTTTGGCTTTTCGGCACCGTCGTCCTGGGGCTTAACACGCCATATGCGTAGTTCAGAGTTCCACCAACTGGCTATGAGACGTGCTTCTGGGGCGCTCACGAGAGGAGGGGAGTGGGGGAGAGCAGGCAATCCACGACTAAGCTCTTTGCCGAATTGGCGAAGGGGAACAATGATGGGTTGAGTGTCAATGCCTAATCGAAGGTGTGTTAGTTGGATAATAAAATGTCGGGTCTGTAATCCTTACCTCCAGATACAACCACGCTCAGCTTGTTGCCTTCGTATGTTGCCATAGCTTTGACGTCATGCTCATGGTGTCGCTGGTGGGAAACCTTGCGCCACTTTCCACCTTGACCCTTCGTCGCAGCCGTCTTCACGCTGGTGTAGAAGCAAGTTCGCCTGTCCATGCCAGCACTAAAGATGCTTGTACCGTCACGAGACACGGCGAGATCCAGGACGTCCGCCTCGTGCCCAGAAATTCTTTGCAGCTGACTGAAATTTTTGCCGTTGTAGATTCGGATATCACCGGTGGAGTCGCCAGACACAAAGTCGCCGTTTGAAAGGCACTTGACTTTCCAAACAAGAATCTCCTTGGGTCCACCATGCGGTCCGCTACCCAGAGATATGTTTCTGATCACATTTCCATTTCTTGTGTCGAAAACTCGGATCATACTATCGGCAAAACCTGCTAGTATGGTATCGCGATCCTTGTAGGCAATGCTCAGGGCACGCGCTTTCTTGTTGGTTGCGCGAGACACAAATCGTTCAAAGCGGAGATCGTTGTCTTCCGTTGAAAGTAGGACAATCGTGCCATCTGCGCAACCAGCAACAAGTTTCTGGTGAGTGTTTGCGCTTTCATCTGTGATGCCCTTTGTTGCGAGTCTAGGTTGAGCTGCAAAACACCAGACTTCGCTATGGTTGCCGTTCGAGTGACGCGCAGGAAGGCCAGTCGCGAGATCCCACTCCGTAACGCTACTCGAGTATCCAATACTAAACAAACGTAACCGCCCAGGGATGGTCTTGTTGTGCGCGTCTTTTTGGTCTGGCTCTTGCGTCCATGCCAGGCCTTCTACACTTCTGTCCTTGCCACCGAAGAAAACCTTCTCCTGCAGCCATGTCCCATTTGCAGGGTTCCAGATCTCAATGTTGCCATTCGCACGTCCAACTGCAAGCCTTAGAGACTCGGGATCTCGGTTTCCGTGTTCGGCCTCTGGGTGGGAAAACGCGAGCGCGTTGATCGCGGATGGCGGGTAGGGCACGAATCGAGATCGGTGAATGTCCATATTGGCTAAGGGCACCAGGATTCGGGATCGCAAAGTGACTGTATGGGCTTGGTACACAGAAAATGGACCGGCACTACCAGACAGTTGTTGCGACTATCATGGTCATGAAGCTGTAACCAAAACTTGTGAGCTCAAACTTTCTGCTTGGCAATGATTTTTAAGTGGGTCTCATGTGGGTCGCCGGATTAAACTTGATCCTGCCGGCGGACGTCCGAACTGCTCCCGCAGCCGTTCATGCCCGTCATCATCTTCCATCCTTCGTCACAACAGCACACCGACTGAAGTACTTGTACGAGTCGGTTCAGCTCTTGCATCTTCATCTCAGGTGACATCTCCACGAGTTTCACGCAGCCCCCTGGATACTAACAGCCAGGACACCACGCTTCTTCACAAATGCTTCTCCGTCAGCACATGCGAAAACTGGTACCTATATGCATTGGTACCTCTTTTGGCTGGCTGCAGTACGGGCAAGAAATGACAGTGTCTTCGCAAGGTGGATTTCATTGAGATCACACTATGATTTCGCACTACAAAGCCTACGTTTGGTGTGGCTTTCCATACTCAGCTTTGCGTACCGACGCATGCAAAGGTCCACATGGGCTCGTTGTCTCTCCAACCACATTACTGCTTACGCCTACTCGTATATTGCATTGGTAGATGGATGGGTGGTAAAGGCACACAACAGAACAGAGGATCAGCAAGTTGGATATCGTTATCCTGCCGTGTTCGCACGTATTGCGAATAAATGCTTCACGATCGATGATTTCAGACATTCTAATGTTCAAGCATCATGATCATATGTATTGCCCAGGTAACCGGCCATTGCTTATTATAATATTTGTGCCGTCAGGCAAGGTGGCGTTCGGAGAATTATGGTTGTCAAGGTGAATCGTTGCTTGGAATATTGACAAATGCTGGAGTGGTCAGACGCTTGCAGGCTGTCAAAACGACGGACAGCTTACGGGCCGGCGAAGCTTCCGCTGGCCACAGTTGAATCCGCTTGAGCGTTTTGATCCCAACGTTATAAAAGCCCTGTGTCTGCTATTATGATAAGCGGCCGAGGTTGCGGCATCAGAGATCTGCATCCCCTAAGTTTGCGCAATCAAGCTTCACGTGGGTGCGAGCATGAATCATTAATGCACCAGTTGGACGTAGGGTGTTTCAAGCGCTAGGCATAGCGAAACTTTGCCCACGACGCTGCGTGGAGCGTAGCTATGTCAACGTGCCTCGCGTACAGTCGCGACTGGCCAAAGGTCCTGTTGAAAAGCAATGTCTGTAACAATCTCGTAATAAAGGGCTTGATCAAAGCTTCAGGAGCGGGGTATTGGTGAGATCTGCTGGAGCGCCATTGCGTGGCTTCAACGCCCGTAAACCGACCGATAATATATGCTGCAACGCATCTTCCCGCAATCTGTCATCCGGAGATGTGCTTAGTTGGATAGACTGTCAGACGCTTTGCAAACGTAAATTTATTATTGAAGCAGCACCGACGACAGCCTGGCCCCGGCTAGCGTTGTGAATTAAATGTCAAAGATAGCAGTCAATTTCAAGAGACTGTTGCAACGCAATGCCTGACGCAGTAATACACAGAAATGCTATGCATAGGGGTGACGTGAAACCCGCTCCTTCTATAATCAGAAGACGCATGTTTCGCTGAATATTGAGACGTGCAGAGATCTCCAAGCCGCCATGCTCGTTAACGTTGAAAAGTTTGCTATTAGCGGTGGTGGAACATGCACAAATTTCAGTTTGCAGTTACAGGAGACTTGAGAAGCGATAAGACTGAAAGTTGGGTGACCCTCGCCGTCCGGTGTTACGGAATAAAAAGCATCTTCCGGCCTCGGTGCAGCTTCCCGTTCTTTGTTGATGTCTTGTCATAGCGACAATTTGGTGACTTCAGAACGACCCGCTCCTGGCATCGTGATGTGAAGATTTGTGAAGATTTGAGCAAATTTTGCTGAAGTAAGGCAGTCAAATGGGTCCCTTGGTTGCTGCACGCGCCATCCTCGGGCATGAGGCAGGTGGGAACGGAATTTGGCTGAATGCATACACATGAGCCAGAGTTTGGGTCCGCGGTCGCGTGTGAGGTCGCGTGTGCACGGTTTAATGTGCCTGAAGACGCGTCCTTCGCGATGCGTGAAGGGGTGGCTGGAAGCTCGGCTGCTAAGATTAGTTGCAGAACAGGGCAGCCTCTAGGGAGCTTGGGGAAAAGTGTTGCGAGTTAACGACGAAATACATCATCTCTCCACTTTGTCTGCAGTATTGCCATGCGCGGCAACCCCGCAGTTACAGTAGCTGCAGCAGCGTACAAAGCAATGGTCATCACTGATATGCCTCCTCGAGTCCATACAGCATAGCTCAGCCTCTCAGCCCAGCCAGGAGCTCAGCCCCGAACGCAGGAATTCAACCGCAGCAGACGTAGGGGCCGGGCAATTTTAGAAAAATCAAAGAAACGAGACGCGTTGGGTTAGCCATGACGACCAGTGAGGCATGTCACGAGCAGGATCAGCATAGCGAAACGAAAAATTCATGTTGGTGTGCCTGAGGCTTTGGCAAGGGGAGGTCTGTGTGCTCCGGCTGTACAGGCCCAGGACCAATCTTGGGCGCGGTATTCTTTCCTAGAGTGCTCCACCACAAGCATGGGCTGTGTCCGTCATATTTTTTCAAACTGTCAATAACGTTAATCACGGTGCGAGGGGCATGGAGCACTCAACTCAATGTGCTTGACTCGAGAGTGGTAAAGGGGTTGCTATTCACGTACGACGTTCCGCAAGGATGCAGCGGACCGACGGGCTGTTTGTTCTAACTTTGCGCAAGTTCAGGGAGAAGCGCCTGTGATCTCGTCAAACATGGATGGATGACGGTGTTTATTCCTACGCGTGTTTACTTTTCATATCGGACCGCCTCATGGCGTTCGGTTTAGAATGGAATCTGCGTGCCTTGGCCACGCAAAGCAAGGTATTCAAAGTGCACAGGCAGGGAACGGATTGGGTGCCATCGTAAGCTCATCATGCAACCTAGGTGTAGCTGCATACGATGGCTTTCGGCTGATGGAGAAGCTCCAGGTCGCTAATTGATTGACAACCAAGCTCGCTCCTAATTAGCCGTACACCGAGCGAGACGGCGTACACGGCAACAATTTACCAGCAGCAACAGATGCTTGCGAAAGGCAAGGCCGCCCTCCCGACAGCACCGAGTACAGGCTGGATTGCTGGTCGGTCAATGCAGTGTGTGTGCGCGTGAAATCCAGGTGTGCACGGCAGCTGGATGTGCGAGAGGGCGCCCTTCGGGTAGTAGTGTCACTCGCGGAAGTAACGGGACAAGACGCGTCGAAGCGTGTTCCTGGCTAGGAGGTGCCAGACGCAAAAAACGCCAACCTGATTCACGATGAGCGCCGAGCCAACCACCGTAACAGATACAGCTAGCGCAGGTGGAGCTGGGCATTTCGTGGCCCGTCGTTTTGTCAAACTAACTCAGGTCTGAACGTCTCACTCCTCACCTCTCACTTCTCTCCTTACATACCTCCCTCCCCACTACCGTCGAGCACGGAGTCTTGGATCGATGTGGTGGTGAGTGTTTCGGCCCCTTCCTCTCCATTAAACTCCCCTCTCCTGCTCTCGGTCCTCGCCCTCTCTCATCGAATAGGATCTCGAACGTACCCTGTACATTGACTTCCAATTCGCTCTCTCCTGTCAACTGTCCCATCTCCTCTCGCTGGACGCAGAGATAGCAACTCGCTGACCTCACCGTCCTCCGCTACACACTTCGGCTATCGACCTTGTCTCTCCTCTGACCCGACCTTGCAATTCTGCTGTGTCTTCGTGGATCATCTCTGTAGGTACCATCTCATTGTCTTTTCGCCTTGCTTGAGCCGTTTGTTATGTGTGGCCACAACCGTTGGGACCTCAGGTATTCGCTTTGCCAAGGATGTATTTACTTCACCAACTCAACCTCGATGGCCTTGAGTCGGGTCTTTCAAAAGGCACGACCCGCAGACATAGAATTGAAGGGAAATGGTGTGTACAATAAACAGACGGGCAAACGAGATATCGAATCCTCGACTCTCAAACTGCCGACTTGATTTGGGTTGACTTGAACCGTGTCAATCATCGAACTGCGGTTTTCCGGCAGTAAGGAATCATTCCTCCAACGCAAGTAAACCGGCGACGATACCCGTAATGATCCGCATTACCGCTGTCCCACTTTTACAATTCCTGGGTACATTGCATCGTCGCTTATGCACCCGCCCGCCTCGCTTTGATATCGTTCGTAAAAGTCGTCCTTGACTTCAGGAAGGCGACCGTCGGGCGCCGTGAATTCACCGCTTGTTGAGTTCGTACACCAAAATTCCCATGCGGTCTTTGCTGCGCTCTTTGTATCCCTCTCCGCGGCCACTCATTTCCGAGAAGCCCCGCTTCAATTCCAATACCAGGCCACGGACCATCATTTATTACTACACTTACCACTTATTTCCGTCGATCAGGCCTCCCTACGGAATTCGGCGCCGCCACATTCTCAAGCTTGTGCTGACTTTCAACGTGCTATAGCTTCCTTCCACGCCTCACAATCAGTTGTTTCCTGCCAGCTGCTACTTGTCGTCCTTCGGAAAGTCGCATTTGATGTAAGAAATTCATCATCCTCGCATTTCGAATTGCTCATGCTTAATCCTTGCCTAGTCCCGATAGTCCGTACTGGGATTCCTGAATCCTGGCTCTTGGCACGTCTCACCCCTAGCGGACTCGTTAGCTCGTAGTCTGCCCCAAAGGAACCCTCCTTTTCGTCACACCGGTACAATATCAACCAGTCTGTTCCTGGATGCCATCAGCAAGGGTCTCGACTCTCACACCTTTTTTTTACTGTTCTCTCGTGTATTTTCACGTCTTCCACTCTTTATCGTAATCGTTTAATTCTTCCTGAGTACGTTCTGCCTTATCCGCGGTTACAAGTCCTTCCGAATATGAACTGACTTGGACTGTGCAGGTTTTGCTAGGCATATCCCGCTTCTCAAGCTATCGGGACTAGAACCTACAGACTCACTTAATACATCCAACTACAGACACTCTTTCCAATCGTTGCCTTTCGGGCTGTCATTCTCTACAACAAACCTACTACCGACTCTACCCGGAATCGAACGTACACACACTATGGCTTTTCAACAACAGCAACAGCCCCGCTATGGGCAATGCGACTCATTCTTCGTCGAGTCACAAGATGATGGTGTCTACGTCCTTCGTGCAGAGGCTCGGGAGCGTCAAAGGGCAATCGCAAGGATGCAACAACGAGCCTTGGCTGAAGAGCTATCCAGGCTGACTGCTGATGAATACCAAGAGGATGTCGTAGAACACATGATCCACATGGAGTCGCAAACCCTGCCTGATGTCAACTCTATCGACATCCAGACCGAGATTCAGTGGTTCATGCGTCCATACTTGCTCGATTTCTTGGTTGAAGCCCATGCCGCCTTTCAGCTGCTTCCCGAAACTTTATTTCTTGCTGTCAACCTACTCGACCGCTATTGCTCGCGACGTGTCGTCTACAAGCGTCATTACCAGCTTGTCGGTTGCGCTGCCCTTCTGATTGCTGCAAAGTACGGTGATAAGAAGGATCGAGTTCCCACTGTGCGAGAATTGAAGTCCATGTGTTGCTCGCTCTACGAGGACGAGATGTTCACCCAGATGGAATGGCATGTACTCCAGACTCTCAACTGGGCGGTCGGACACCCTACTGTGGATGCTTTCCTTCAGATTGCTTTGTCCGAAGCCCCATACGATGCAGAGGTTGAACATATGACTCTCTACATTGCTGAGATTGCTCTCTTCCACAAGGAGTTTGTCTCCACTCGTCCGTCTGTCCTCGCCAGATCCGCCCTTGCCCTCGCCCGGTGTGTTCTATCTCGACCACAAGCACGAACATCCGAGTGGGCCGGTGCCTACGATGCGCAAACAGTGATTGGCCTGTCTAACCACTTGTATCAACCATCCCCTGTTCTATCCCGCAAGTACGGCTCGATGCATCTTTCTAACGTCTCTGCTACCGTCGATGAGTTCCTTCAGCGACAAGCCCAGATTGCGCGACGAGACGCAGCACCACCGACGCCTCCCCCGACGATCACCATCGAGGATGCAAAGCCTGTTGCCGATTTGTACGGACCACAGACACCTCCAAAGACTCCTTACGGCGCTGTGATGCACAATGGCTGCCTTACTCCTCCCATCACACCGGAAACAGAACAATTCGGACATGTTAACGTTGTCAAGTCGCAACCCGTTCCAATGTACCCGTCAACACCTACTTCGGATCATGCTTCAAACATGCAACATCAAAGTCAATACTACCACAGTACCTACTTGCATCCTCAGCAGATGTAATAGCCGAGCAAAGATAATGTGTAGCTGTCGCTTTGACCGTTTTTCAAAATTCCTAATGTCGAGGATCTCCCTTCGATATCCCGTTGTATCAATATATTGTGTATGAGCGTCTGAACCTGGTCATGTCTGGCATTTGTCAGAGTTTGTTTCGATCTTTCTGCGATATCAAAGTTTCTCGTTTCTATTCCCCACATTTCCTTTGTCATACACCCGGACTGAAAAGCAGTTCAACATAGTCGATTACTTCGCTCGCAAGTGGCGAGCCTAGTGCGTTGGTCTCGGTCAGATTGGCATCCAATTTGGGATACAAGCTCCAACTAATAAGGATCACATAATCTGGGCTTCGGATACGAGTAGAGGAGTAAGCAACTCAGGCTCAAATTGATACATCGAGAGCACACCCAAGCTCACTCGCAACCGTTGTTTGCTTAAGCGAGCAGAGATACCCTTTTTCCAACTCCATTGTTTTTCTCGCTTTCTTTCTATGCTCCCCGGAGTTGGTCTCTCTTTCTACATTTGTGTCCCCAATGAAATGGAAAAACACGGCGTGGTACAGGCTTGGATATCCCGGCCTAGGTGGTGGAAGGGCTCAACCAGATTGTACTTGACAGCAGGGCTGAAAAGGCCTGATGACGAGCAGTAGCTATAGAAAATGGTCGCCTAACAACGCGATTGACTGGTATTCCTTGATCCATTGTTCTGTGAGCGCTTGCACTTCAGGCCCCCATTCCTCTTGATGTTTCAGGTTTCAAGGTTACATGAGATGCATGAAATCGAGTGGACACGTCGTGAGCTTCGCACCTAAAGTGCCGCAAGATGTTGCCCATTCGATGCATGTTTCATCGCGATCAATGCAATAACGTCTACTTTAAAGCAATCTGCGCGCATCAACGAAGATCCCCAGGTTTACTCACAGACTGATATTGACAAGTATGGCTTCAGTAGGTACAACGCGCTGACACGGTTTTATCGGCGCTTAATTCATCTAACTTTTCAAGATCCTCCGTCCATTCTCAATCTCTACACCGGCGACTAAAGGCTACAAGCACCTCTCACCATACATAGACAGTGATGCTACACTCGCCAACAACCATCTCTGTCCACGATATGCGGAGTGCGATCCAACCTCCGCACCACCCTCCCCTGCATCAATAGAAGCCTTTGATATACTAGATAGCATACCTTGGCGAAGAAGCTATATCTCCCTTAATGAGAGAGACACGCGAGAGCACACATACGAAGCATTTCGAAGGCGATGGAAGGCTAACAAGACACACATCATTGCCATACTGCTTTTGATTACTTTATTGGTGATTGGATGCATTGTCGGCGTACATGTGGCAATCACGCAGGAGAGAACAGCAACAACAGGGAAATGTTACATCCGCGGCGGAGGCGACAAGTGCAACCAGCCATCTTGGGCAAAATGCATTGCTCGCAATGGCCTCGGATACTGCGAAGGTGTCATGTGAAGCTTGTACCTGCAAGGCGGAGATCGCCCCCAGAACGTCACTGCAAGATGGTGGCGCGGCAGACCTCCCGTCATTACCCCTTAAGCTTGCAGGGATGCCTTAGCAAGTGGCTGGAAGAGGCAAACAATATGGGTGGCGAGGTATTTGCATTGAACCCTTGAATTCGTTCTGTGCTGAGGTGATTGCTTTTTCGCGGCAACAGGGACGGCTGAAACCTTGATGGACGCCAGGCGCATGGGATCCAGTAGAGTGGTGTGTTGGTGGAATATGCAGGGGTGGCCTTGTGGCTTCTTTATTCCTAGGGATGTTGAGGATCTTCGAGGAAGGTGCGACACAAGAGTTGATAGTGGCCTACATTAGATTGGACATGATTTCTCGGATCTAGAGTGTTGTCACTGTTATTTGTTTGCCTGGCCATGACTCTCGTGGTGTGGAAGATAAGTATAGCCTGTCACGTGGGTTCAATCCTTGGGTTGTTTCTCGCTATGACGTTGGGGCGGTTTGGGTATGTCGTCTTAGGATGTGCGATACTACGATAGGACGGTTGGTGGTAACTGTTGTTCGTTGATGAGTGTTCCTTTATTTGCATGTTGCATGACACCTACTTTGATCCCAGCAACTCGCCTAGATGTTCTGTCATAATATCCAAACCTGCAAAAATGACAACCACATCATGACTCTCATAGTCATTGAACTTTAGGTATTGAAATGCGCAAGCAATTCCTGACGTGCACATCACCCAAGTGCACAAAATCCGGCTGTGAAGATACGTCAATGAGTTCGAAAGCTTGTTATCACAAAGCTACCCAATTACAGTCCTGGCGATCTTTCTAGCCACACACACTAGCCACTCAACCATCGCAATCAGGCCAATCGCTACCCTTCACTTCGCATCATCTCGGAGTTAGCTCTTAGCTAGACCGGCTCTCCGGAAAATATACGACATTGATCAGAACTCGAAATGTCCATCACGAACAGCAGCGAGCCGCTGCTCACGCCAGCCGACGACGCTCCACATACACCACCAATGTCGTCTAGCAGTCCATCTCCCCCAAGCTTACCGGCTAGAAAACACCCAATATGGCCGTTGCTCTCGCTTCTCATTCTTATCCATCTATCTACGGCCCTATATACCCTTCCTCTCAATCGAGTGATTGAAAAGCGTCTCTGCCAGGAGCACTACGCGCGTCTTGACCCGCACTCCTTTCCTCCCAATGATGTCATCCCAGAAAAGGTTTGCAAAGTCGATGCTGTTCAGCGCCAGCTGGCCTGGCTACAGGGTATCATGGAGACGACGCTCGTTGTTTGCGGTATGTGAATGCGGTCGTACTCGTGTTCATATTACTAAAACGTGTCGCTCCAGATTTCCTTGTGACGATCCCATTCAGCTTTGTTGCAGAAAAATGGGGTATCAGAGTTGTGCTTTGGTGCAACTTGGTTCCAAGAGTTTTCATGAGTATTTGGGCAATTCTGATCGGTGAGTCGTAAAGAGTGAGATTACAGCATGAATTGGGGAGCTGACCTTCTTTCAGGGCGTTATGCACATTTTATGCCAACGGCAACTATCATCGTGGGTCCGTTGTTGACGGTTTTGGGAGGAGAATGCGTCCTTCAATCAACAATATTCACTCTAACATCGGCATTGACGAACGAATATGTCCAGCGGTAAGTGGTACGCCGTGAAGACCAAGAAAACTAGGCTGATGAGGTTTAGAGCAACATTCTTCTCTTATATTAGCTCTACATCATATGTCGTCTCCTTTATAGGGCCTTCGCTCGCGGCGCTCACAATGAGCTGGAGTTTGTGGCTGCCATTTTGGATCAATATCTTGCTCTTGCTAAGCGCGATCCCAATCATCAGACTGCTCCCGGATACTAGAAAATCTTCTATGATTACGCCATCGTCAGCTGACATCAATAGTGGTGAAAGAGATGAAGCTGGATCGTTACTTCAAGAGCGATCCTTCAGTCCAGAAAGCCATTCCGATACGTTCAAATCGTTCCCTGGTCTCTATGATACCACAAAAGTAGCGGCGAAAAAGCTTGTGCATCTGGTGACTGGCCGCCAAAACTTTCAAGTCCTCCTCTGCTCGTTCTTCCTGACTGCTCTTGCAAGCTCAGACACTAAGCTTCTTGTACAATACATCTCGAAGAGATACGAGTGGACGTTTGCAGAGGTAAGTTTACACTACTTGTTCCCCGCGTAGCAGAGACTTATACCCCAATAGGCTGGATACATGCTCTCCACGAAAGCTCTGGTAAATTTCGTACTGCTTGTTTACGTCGTTCCGCGTGCGATTCATGTGGCAATGTCTTCAAAATTGGTTCAAGGATCAGAGGTCCGCCTCAATTACCTCGGAGCTGAAACCAGCATCCTAATCTCAGTCTTTGGTGTCTTGTGCATAGCAGTGGCGTTCGAATTCTGGCTGCTACTTATTGGTATGTATTTTTTCTTTCATTCGATAGTACCCTATACTGATCTTAACAGCACTTATCATATATGCCCTGGGATCCGCTCTTCCGGTGTTTACAATGTCGCTGGTCAAGTCACCACTTATTGCGGTTGCAAACTCCGATACTCAGGACTTCAGCATCGTCATGTTGACTAAGACGCTGGGGTCTCTTGTTGGAGCCCCGCTCATGACTGTTTTGTGGGTTTTGGCTATTAAGATTGGGGGTATGGGCTTGGGCCTGCCCTACCTTATATCTGCTGTAAGTGAGAAATCTTTGCATCTCATAGTATTTACTGACCTTCCGCAGTGCATATATTTGGCAGCTGCTTTCGTCGTGACCCGTCTGCGAATCTAGTACTGATTTCCCGGATTGATATAAAATGGTATAAGAGCCTAGAGGCACTCGTCTCGGGTTTTCAGATCTCGTCCACTCATTACAGTAACACTAATACCTGTGAATATATACGAATTTGCAGACCAAGAGTCACCAATTGCATCGAGAAAACCTTTACCTCAATCTAACCTAGGCTTGGCGCCCGAGGAAACAAATGATAGTTTAGAGGGTCTGTTAGTCCCAAAATACTATAGAGCACCTTCTCCAATCCCATTTACCTCATCTTCTCTGCTCCCATGACCACCAGATGTGCGACGATTATGCTTAATGCAACTAAATAGGCACTCACTCCAAAAGCGCCCTGAACATCAAACTTGTATACCGACCATAGAATGCCGAACAACAGACTTGCCAGTATAAAGATAACATATACACCGAGAGTAATCATGTTGCTATTCCAATCTTCCTGATAGTATATTCCCCATCCCTCAGCCGGCTTTCCTACTTTTCCTTGCAATTCTCCACATGTTCGCTTCGGCAACTGGTCAAGAATCCACGTGTCTTCTTCATGTGTCTGAGACGGGCAAGTCAATAGCATCAGAAGGTATTCTGGGGGAATCAGCGGATATGTTGGGGGCGGTCCGGGAACACAACGATACTCCGCAGTGGGAGATGGTTCGACTCTGTCCTTGGGTGGTATACATTCGCAGGCAAGTAGTGCCGGATTATTGACGACGCAACACGAGTTGTGGTTTCGAACAATAACGCTACCACCTTTGGGCAGATGGAATTTCGTAAAATGTATGCCTGTGACGCTTCTGAGAGAGAAAATTGAGAGGAAGCGTCCGCAGTGACGGAGATATTGTTGACGTAAGAAGCAAAGCAACTCTCGATCTGTGCTTATATTCTCCATTTGATCTTGTCTGAGGGTTTTTTGAAGTTGACCTCGGTGCATGCAGGCCATCAGATGAAGCGTTTGTTGTTGAGTGAAGTTGCTGTGAGGCGTGGTGCGTGTGGTTGTCATGGAAGATACGTTGTGCTGTGGCAGACATGACGAAGTGTCAAAGGTTCGTCCAAAAACAGATGAAAGCCTGTTGATTAAATCTTGAACCCAAAGACGAGGGCGGGGCTTGATGTATTGTTGGTTGCCTACATGCTGGTTGAACGGAGCCCATTGTACCTTGATGTCTGCTGAACGCTCCATGTTATAAATTAGCTCCGCGATGCCACCTGAACGGCATTCCACTACATCACTAAATATGTGATTGCCACATTTCTGTGCTTAGAATTAGTCAGAGCCCATGAGAGCCTCAGCATAGTTAGGATAAGAATGCAAGTACTCACACTTTGCCACCGAAGTCGCACCATGGCTGTTGCTAGAGGTGGTTCCAAAATCCCGGCAGCGGTGAAGAATCCATCCGTGATTAAAAAAATTGCATCGATTGCAAGGAATAAACAAGTTTTCAGGGTCAAATGAGTGCATGGTTTGCGGAAGAATGCGTCGAGAGCTTGCTCAATGTCGTTTACCCAAGATCCCCACGTTCTCACAGTCCTTACTTCTTTACCAACCGCTTCTATAGAGGATCGAAAATTCGACTGGGAGATTTGGGGGTTTCCAGTTTTTGTAGTTTCTGACTTTAAAACCCGTGGCGACTTCGGCACGGTGGGAGATTGCGTCAGTGTGCGCAATGCCCTGTACATATCGCCCTGAATTCGAACATTGCGAGCAGTTTTGAAATATTGCAATCTGCGTCCATTAAATGGCCACCTTTCATCTATACTAACAGAGTTATTCTGTCGCTCTTCCTGATAACTTTGTCGCAGATCAATAAGCTCGTCAGGGTATATGCGAACAAAATTTCGGCTTTTCAATGCTAGTCCTGAAATTGAAGCTGCTGATCGATAATTGGTATCCTCTCTCAAATTCTCCCAATGCTGTATCTTGTCAAGACCGACGAAATACTGAAATATCAAGTGGGATAGGGTTATGCTAAATTTTTCCGAACTGGTACCATGCGGTGTCACGGAATCAATGAGTGATTTGCTCAATACATCCTGAAATAGTCCTGATTGGTAAGTATTGACAGGTGGAATCGAATCAAAAATTTGGCGAATAGCCAGTCTTGGTGACGAACGACTGGCACAGTGTGACAAACTCAAACGTTTTTGTGACATTGTTAATTCCACATTGGTACCTTGAACATTATATTCGCACAACCTGAGCATTATCCGATCATCCCTAGAGACAGTCAAATTTCCGGAGGCTGCTGCGGTGTGAATGATTGAAGATTTTTTGGCCATAAGAAGACCTATCGTTGCCCCTCTAAGATGCTTTGAATTCAAGACTAGAGAAGCCCAAGATGACTCCACAAGACTGTTGTCATTACTATACCGGGCAATAATTGATACCGTGGGGTAATTCTCGGGTAACGACCTTAATTCAAAGCCCATGCCTATTCCTGTCCATGGAAAGCTGTCGGTATCGTTTTGTACCACCCCAAATGACTCAGCTCTGACGCGAAGAGAAAGGGTTGACGTGTATATAGACGTACTCAGTACAAAACTAGTTGTGTCCGAACGGAACATGCCATATCGTTCATCAAAGTTTTGCTGAAACCTATCTATACGAGGTGATCGGAGACGGCATGATTGTTGACGTGAGAGAATCGTTAGAGGTATCAAATTCTCCGACATACTATGCAAGGCATAGTCATACACTTCGAGCGAGAACTCAAGCTGCTTAGGCACTGAATCAGTTTTTTCCATCAAGTATCGCTGCAAGTCTCTTCGTGTCGGGTTTCTGGAGTTCCGGATTTTAAAGGCATACGGGGTTCTGCTGAGCATAAGCCAACGTAGTATCCTTATTGAATTTAAACGTATGTCTTTTTTTTCAACAAAGTCTAGATGAAGGCCATCATCTTGGAAGTATCCAGGTTTGTTGACAAACCCACTGGTAATATCAGTGGGACATCCGTCGAAAGAGGAGATCGCCAACTCAGTGCGTTCTCGATATCGCCCAGGTTTCGCCTCAGTATCCTTGACTTTGTTTCCTTCAGAGAGCGAGGAAATGGCATAACTTTCCGGTAATTCATTATCGTCCGGCTGACTTTGATGCGAACTTGATTTCGCCTTGCGACTCTGGAAAAATCGCATAGCCTGTGCAGGGTCTATCCAGTCTTTAACAGTATAGTCGTCATACGGCAACTCTTGCTGCTCGTCAGAGGTGACCTTATTGACGATTTCAGTATCTTCGATACCCATTTTTGTGCTGATGGTTGCGAGATCAGTCAATCACTCAGAAGTAGAGCACCTTGAGCCAAATTTGTCGTCTTCAGGGGGAAAACTCGAAGTTTAATCCAGGCTGGAGTTAAACAATTGTGAGCCTCCGCAGATTGACAGGCTGACGGTATCAGCTGGATCTTTTTCGAGAGTATTGTTGTACTGTAATGTACAAAGGATGATCGTATTTTGGTTGGGAGAATGCATACAGTGTGATGATAATCAGAAGAAAAGGTCAATTGAGGGATCAATGCTCTTTTACCAATGAAAACGCGGCTCAGCTATGAGATTGATCAGGCTGAAAATTTGGGATGTTAGAACAGCGAACCAGAACGAAGGGATAACGATTCAGCCTCGTGTATCTAGTTAACGAATGCATGCAACCCTATGATCGGACACAGCCCAAACACAGCCTCGAATTCAATAAAGGGGAGCATGACAAAATCAGTAAGGGACGAAATCTCCAAGAAATCCTCCCAATAATTAGAATAAAATTATGGCAGTAGTTGGTTTTTCACAAAGCACGTGCTTCATTAATAAATCGCTAACACTGTGTGTAGTGAGCGTGCAGTGTACGGTGTTCGCCCAAGATCCAGCCTCATGACTGATCCTCTAGTGGGAGGAATATGTGCGTCTTGAATTAAGCCGATTGGTTTCATTGTGCTTTTTCAGTAAAACCTTCAGGTATACGACATTTTTTTTTCTTCATTTATATTGCATTAATCTATCTAACTAGCTAGACTAAATACAATAATGCCTATGGAGACGCTAGTCTATGAGGCGCCTTCTCCCTTCTAGTCTCAGCTCTCAGGTATACGACATGGCAGGGCAGATGATGAGCAGAAGTAGGTGCTTTGGATTAGTAATATCAGACTACTGGCTCTATATATCCTTCAGCTGACCTCGAACACGAATATGGTGCGTAGAGAGCTCGCGATGAGACCACTTCTTGGTTGAAAATGGGTAGGAAATCACGTCAAGACGTATAACAAACTCTGCAGTTTCATTTTTTAGACACTTGACTTGACTACAATGTGTATCTGGTCGACTTCACACCCTGCAAATACTGCGATGAAATTTTACCATTTTCAAGTAAAATGCACGGCAAATCAAACGCTCCATCATTTGGTTGCACCGAAATCGATAAATATTTAACTCATCCCATCCCTTAAGAAATTCCATGTCGTTCAAGTAATGCTTAGTAACTCTTCTGAGGCCCAGGTACGACATGAGTTCGCCAACCCTATGCTGGTTCATAATCGTACCATTCTGCGTGTTAAAGAGTATGTAATTACCGGATGCATTCTAAACCTGAGCTTGTGGCAAGACCCTTTCTAGGAAAATATGCCATGGCTGTTTATCCTGCACTTTTTTCTGCGTGTCCATCTGGTCCACATACCATCCGCGAAACGTCAACTTTTGGAATTTCGGTCGGCTTACTTGATTATCAAAGATTGATCGCATAAAGTGCTGGTGTAAGGGGGAATCTGAGTTGCATAGATTCGGCATTATGTTTGTTGGTGAATTTGAGTGTCGATCCAACCCACCCATACAGAGGATGTATCCGTGGTGCATAGGACGCTGTTCGAGAACGACCTCGCCAATAGTGGAGTGAGCCGAGCGAAGAAGAGATGACCATTGATTGAGCTCTTGAATCTCATGTAATTCATCTTCACAGATCTCATGATCTTCGTCTTGCTCTACATTGAAACGTTTATTCAAATGACTTCGTTTGCGTAGGAGTAGGTGTGTCAGGGATGTGAATTTAGGGAATGATTCTTCTGCGTATCACAAGACGCCTCGAAGAGTAAGATATAGTGGATATTTTAAAGACTTCTGGTACTCCATCTTTCCCGCATCGTTGACAAGAATCTTGGGTGTCTCAAGGACGTCCAGGTCGAGACTCATCATAGTGGTGGCAGAGGCCTTGCATACAGAAGAGATGAACTCTCCAGGGATGTGACCACGTAGCTTGACATGCCAAATCTTCTTTATAGAGGACATTTGAAGGGTCGTGACTACTGATGGCCCTCTGCTATCGGTAGTTATTTCCCCAATATGTTCGATTCTATTGAGATTGGGAAGCGATTAGATCACGTTCCAAGTAGAAGATGGGCTCTCGTGAGACACCGTCATACATATGTTTCTTACAAATAATGCAAACCTGCCCCAGTCCTGCGACTTTCCCATAGTACCGTAGAGTTTATGAACCAAAGTATCAAAGCTCGAAATACGTTGCTCAAATTCGACGTCAGTTGCGTTAAAAGCCTTACAAGACATTGCATATCGAAGCTCATCGTCCAGGTGACATAGTCGGAGATTGCGTTGAATTTCTAGCCCGAAGCTGCGTTTGTGAGCATCCTGAAGATGCAGCTCAATGTTCTTCCAGAGCGCACACTGGGCATATTCGCAAAGTATCTTGGACACTTGAGCCAAGTTCGTCAAATCCCGTGGATGAAGGTAACTTAAAATTGCATTGACCACATCTGCAGTTATAGCTTCGAGTATCATCACTGGCAGATACTGAAGCGAATTTATGATGGCGTTCACCTGCTCTACTGATTTCGACACAGACAACATTATTGATTTCCCATACACAAATGTTGGCCTAGAAGTTTGAACAAAGTAGTGTTGACGTTAGAACCGAAGAAGATTGGTAAGATAGAACAAAGTATCTGATTTGTGAAGTGAAGGTGATGTAACGCTTCAGTGGGCAACAAAGTAAAAATGCCAAAAGCTGAGGAGCAAAATAGAGAATTTAGTGATCGAAGCTGGGACCTGATGCCTTCAAATGCTCTTTCTAAGTAGTATGATGGGAGAATAGGCTTAGCCGAAGACTGAACAAAGGAGATATCGAAATAGGTTATTGATGGCAGCGAATGCTTATCAAGAGTGAATGAGAGTGTAAAGATAGCCGGCACGTTCCAATCACTCCTAATTTGCGCCACTATCAACACTCTCTCACACAGCATGACAAACTTGCAAAAGCCACCGCCAAAATGTCGCCCTCTTTCGCCAGGTAAGCGCGTTATAATCTCTACTCATTTTTCAAAACTTAGTAGTACCAGAATCCTCTACTCCCGCCCATTCACCTTCCTGATCGGCACATCCTCAAAGCGCATCGTCGTCCACTCCGGGGCCCTTGCCGCGCTCTCCCCTCCGCTGGACCGCCTTATCAATGGCGCCATGAAAGAAGCACAAGAAGATACTGCTCACTTCCCCTCTATCGAGCCAGACATCTTTGAGCGTGTCTGCGAGTTTGCGTATACCGGCGACTTCACAGCCCCGCCAACACGTTACGTCGACGAAGTAGACATCGACACCCAGAGGGACTTCTTCTTACTGAGCGCCTCAATCGATACAGCAAGCCAATCTTCCTCATCTCTAGTAGTCAACTACCTGAACGAAACGTTCAGTGACCTAAACGACGCAAAAGTGAACAAAGACAGAAGCGCCAGCAACACCATCGACAAGGATCAAGAATACAAGCCAACGGAGTGCGCAAGCAACAACAACCACGACCCCAACTCCGATGCCATCACCGCTGCCCTCACCGCCTACAGCGCACATCTACACAACAAAACGCTCAACAGAAAAGCCTGGAAGCAAGACCCCTCCAACATCCTCCTAATCTACGCCCACCTCTACATCTTCGCAGACCAATACTTCATCACCAACCTCAAAACAACCGCTCTATCCAGACTGCGCAAGTACCTCGTCACCCTAAACATCTACCCCCTAACCCGCACCGGCATCGTCAAGCTCATCCGTTTCGTCTACGACACCGACCATATTAGCGATAGAAGTGATGGCGAGGTTACTATCCACCCACTTCGTGCGGCAGTCGTCGAGTTTGTCGTCATCCACCTCTCGGCGTTTAGCGACTTTGCAGAGCATCGGCAGCTGGTGAGGGAGGAAGGGGACTATGCTTTGGATCTGCAAGATGTTGTTATGCAGTGGAAGTTGTGTAAAAAAAAACGGAGGGAGGGGGCGAAGGTCGATGGTAGATGTAGTATTGGACGAGCTACACGACAGTGAGGGGGGAAACATCAGGAGGACTCATGTCTCATTTTTAGAGAGCAGTCGACTTTTCTCTTCTTCTTCTTCTTCTTCTTCTTCTTCTTATTCGTCTCACTCATACACAAGTGTGTTGCGTTTTTGTTTGTGCAATTCACTACATCGGCCATCAGGCGGTACAAAGCACAGTGTCACCTAGGAAAATCTGCCGTGGATCTGAGAGTAGGAAGCTTTGCGATTGTGTGCATGATACTTGAACAAACCTAATTAATGTTTCCCCGCTTATTGGAATTACACCTCACACCAAACGCCAGTACCAAAGTGACCAATTCCACATTTTCCTTTGCCAGACGCCTTGTGGTATAAAGAATACGCACGTGTACGCTTTGCCGTGTACGCTTTGCAGAGTGCCATGTCTTTGCAAGAGTGCCTCATTCTTGGACACCCTGGATTTCTCCAGAGTCTACAATAATCTGCTCGTCGAGTCGTAGGCTAGTGTTTCCATGCTCCAATCTCTTCCATGTCGATATTCTGGCTTGGTTTGTGTCGATTTCAAACACACGAATGCGACGATGATAGTTGTTGTAGCCTCCATACCCACCGAACCCACTGCCGCCAGCGTAGCACATCCATAGATCTGGCTCCTTGGTTGCATGTTCCTCTGATACTGTGCAGTAATCGTTCACGTGGTCGTGGCCACAGGAAACGACCTTGACGTCTTTTTCGACCAAGGCGTGCTTGAAGTGTGTGTTGAATGCGGGCGCTGTAACACCCTCTGTCCAATTGCCTACCCACTGGTTGCTTGTGTCCGCATACTCAGGGAGAGGGATGTGGATAAATGCCATGTTGAGATGTTTATGCGCGTAATGACTATGCGCTTCTACCAGGCTCTCGGCTGTTGACTTGAACCATGCGATTTGGTTTGGCTTGATCCAGTCGTAGCCTCGGTAGTGCGTTTCGTCAGGAGAGTATGAGTGCGTGTCGAGGAAGTAGAGAGTTAGAGCCGAGTGTTTGCTGCTGTGGGCTTGAATTTCGACAATGTAGTTGCCAACACCATCGATCGTGTTTGGACCCGCTTCAGACAGAGAATATGGAAGGGATTCGTAGAGGGACATCTGGGCATGGCGAGAGAGAGGATGAGCGCCTTCGTCGTCGTGGTTGCCGAAGATGGCGGCGTATGGGATCTTGCGCTCGGCAAGGGGTTCAATGATTTTGAATATGGCCTGTAGCATTTGTTAGTACCTTGATGATAAGAGGAATTGAGTACATACACTTTGGACGTCAGGAGCAGTATCGCCGTTGACCTGATCACCCGAAAGCACCACCATGTCAGGCTTCTCCTCGTCGAGCAGTCTCTCGACAAACTCCAGGGTCCTGGGATCCGCATCGCAATGACCACCATTGGCGCCTTTTGGCTCCGGGTCTCTGCAGACGCCTAGACCAGTGCTGAGGTGCAAGTCGGATATCTGCATGATCTTGAATTTGCCGTCCTTTCTGATCTTGGGGATGGGCTTCTCAATCTTGTGCGGGGGGCCTCTGCGTATGCTGAGGCGCGGGTCTTTGCTGTCTCGTGATGTTTCCAGATGTAGGGCCCCGTTCTTGACCAACTCCCACCCAGGGCGCGGCTCGACCGCATCTGAACCAAACAATATATCCACCGCAGTGACGGCCTTTTTGGAGTCGCTCGCGTGGCGCTTCAGCGATCTCTTGATCCACAACCCAGCAGGTCGAGACTCCCACTTCTCAGAAGCCTGTGCCTTCTCACCCATGGCTGGGTCGAGCTTGCCGGTCCTGACGTCGACGATGACCTTGTCTTCGCTGGTGAGCTCCTCCTCCCTCTTGCGCTTGATGTGCACATAGGCCTTTGACACCCAGCCCGAGCCCAGATACAGGTCCTTTTCGACGCGGTGCCATTTCTTCTGGTCGAGCATGCACTTGGTGAGGGGGTTGAGGGTCGAGCATGTCTGGACGGTGATGTCGGTAATGACCAGGCCTTCGTGGTGCAGCGGGAGGTGGCTGTGGACGGCCTGTGGAAGGACGCGGTAGCGGTTGTCGAGGACGAATACGAGCAGAAAGATGGCGGTTATCAAGGCCACGAGCTGGATGCCTGTCCGGACCTGCGACGTGTTAGACCCTGACGGGTATCATGTGGGCGGAGCTTTCCCGTACGATGCGGCGGGTCATGGCGGCGGCGAAGCCTTGCTCATAGGGTCGCGGCGAGGTTCAGAGGGTTAGTGGCGAGAGCAGGCGGAGAGCACGAGACGCATGGCTTGGAGACGCCGTTTAGTCTCCAGGAAGCGTGCGGCGTGAGGCGTGAGGCGTCAGGCGTCTTGGCTTCCCCGGTCCATGCAGTGGATCGACCACGGCGCATGCGGACCCCCGAAACTGCATCCTTCCCTTCGGCCTCTAGCGACAAGCGGCAAGGTCGTGTTATGCTGTGCATACAGCGGTAGAGCGTGCCTGTCCAGTGCTCCGTCCTGAACATATTCTCGCTCTTAGTGGGAGAGCACGCTCGTCCCCAAGGTGACCTGGCCTGTCTATAGTACTCTGTGCACGCTCTCGTTCACACCCACTCACAATCACAATCACAATCACGTGAAGCTATGCGACCCCACTGCCTACACCACCTTGCACGACGCTCTGCACTCCAACGGCCAGCCACCGCACGGCGCTTCACGACTGGCCCCCGTCTGCGCCGCGCTTTCCAAGGCAAGACTGCCACTCCAACCCCGCGCACCCCGCCGCTCACACCCGCGCAGAAGGCGACGTCGTCCTCCTTCGCGAGAAGAAGGCCTCGCAAGATGGCATTCTCGTCAAGATCCAATCTGAAAAGTCCACACACAGCCACCGCGGAGTGATACAGCATGCCGACATTGTTGGCAAGGAGCCACGGCAGATTGTCGAGTCGTCAAAGGGCACCCCGTTCCGCATCCACGAGCCCACTTTGGCAGAGTACGTTCGGTTGACACCGCGTCTCGTTACTCCTGTGCGTCACTCGCAACATGTCCATGCACCATTTACCAGTGAGAGATTGAGAGGGCGAGAGAGTGAGAGCTGACACAGACAGTTGTACCCCTCGGACACAAACCTCATCGTCTCCCTGCTCGACATCCATGTCGACACGCCGTCCAACTTACTGAACACCGACCCTCCCCTGGAGATCCTCGAAGCAGGCACCGGCCATGGAGCGTTGACTCTGCACCTCTCGCGCGCGATACATGCAGCGAACCTACCCATACCCAAACCGTCTTCCTTTGTCGCAAACAGCCAGGAGCCCGACGATGCCGAGGATGCCGTGTATCTTGGAGAGTCAGTGTCAGACCTGCAGGAGGCTTTCTTGGAGTCCTGGAAGACGAATCGTCGGGCCATTGTGCACACACTAGACATATCGAGCAAGCACTCGAAGCACGCCCAGAAGATTGTGGCGGGCTTCAGGAAGGGCATATATGCAGGCAACGTCGACTTTCACGTGGGCGATGTATCCGAGTGGATTGCAAAGCAGAAGGCGGCAAGAAGAACTGAACAACCGTTTCTAACGCACGTCTTCTTGGATCTGCCCAATGCGGACCACCATTTGGCAAACGTGGCGCCGGCACTGCATGTCAACGGCCTGCTTGCCGTCTTCAACCCGAGCATCACGCAGATTGCCGAATGCGTTGAAGTCATCCGGGAGAAGAAGATGCCGTACTTGCTGGACCAAGTCATTGAACTTGGAGTTGGGAGCATTCGGGAGTGGGATGTTCGGGCTGTGAGACCAAGGGCGACTCTGCGCAAGGCCGAGGAACAGGACTTGTCAGAGTCTTCCAGTGGAGAGACGGTCGAGTCTGTCAAAGGCCAGGAGGAGAGAGACGCAGAATTGGCAGAAGACTTGGCCAGGACAAAAGAAGAGAAATGGGCAATGGTTTGCCGTCCCAAGGCGGGTCAGCAAGTCGTGGGTGGTGGATTTCTTGGTCTTTGGAGACGCATGGAGCCGCGTGCGGAGAAAGAGCAGGGAGAGGAGAGGTAGATGGAAGATGGAAGCGGTGTAGTCTATGCATAGAGCCATTTGATTGGTAGCGCATGTATATAGAGCCATTCGACTTGAACTCGATGTATATACAGTCATTCGACTTGTAGACCATGTACTTGGAGCCACTAAACCTGTAGACCATGTATGTAGAACCATTCGAATTGTAGCTGTAGGTGCAAATCGTTCATGTTTTAGCGACAGGTTCATGGTGCCTCTGTCGAATCGATAGACTCTGTAGTGTGTGACGGCGTACAGCCATGCTGACCATTGAGAGCGGCCACATTGGGTTTGCGACCAAAAAGCAGACTTGACGGCGAGTAGTGCACTGCTAAATGCTCACGCGTGACGTACAACGCATGCATCGGCTCCCAGACGCTCCTCCACTTAGACGTCGATACAGACAAGCATCTTTGACGGGCCCTTGCAAGCGGGCTAGCAAGGACTAGCACTGCTGAGCTGTTCACCTGGGCAGGCGGAGGTGAGCATTTCGATTGGCTGCAGCACGGACCGGACGGTTTGGTAGGGCGACAACACCAACAGAGTACATGGGTTTTATATCCACTGCGGCGCGGCACCCCTCCTCCTCCCACCTCTTTCACCATTGACTTGCGACCATGAGCGGCGCGGGCCAAGAGAACCGGTATGCCTCCCCGCCTTGAATCCTCGACGCACATAAATAGCAAGCCTGACCTGAGAGCAGGTGGCGGCGGCAATCTGGACAGGCCAACCGACAGAACCAAGACCGCACAAACAGCCCCGCCATGAACGCGTCTGCCTCGGCCCCGGCCTCTGCCAAAGACGCCGGACGACAGCAGGCCATGGCTGCGCTGTCGGGGAATGCTTGGGCGGGCGGAAACAAGGCCAAGCAGTCGCAGGCGGAGCTGGGACACGTTCCTGTGCGCGACTTCAATGCGAACGAGGTCCGGGATTTCTTGAAGAAGAGTACGTGCATGCGCTCGGTAGTGTAGACCAAAGCAAGGTGCTAATACAAGGCAGAATACGTGGAGAGCACGACTGGTACGACCCCGCGACGCGACGCGATGCGCGCACACGACGAATGCTTTATACTTTTGACTAACTATACGCTGTGAAGATCAACCGGCTGTGTACCACAAGGTTCAGGGTGACTCGGTAGCGAAGAGGAGCAGCGGAGCCTGGGGGTCGAGAGGTACGTGTGTGTGTGTTTTTTTAATTAAAATAAGAAGTGCATTGGGGAAGCAGCAGAAAGCTAACCTGACCACCACCACAGGCAACATGTCGCATCTCATGCCTTCAGGACAGGACTTTTTCACGCAGCTCAAGAAGCAGCTCGTGACATTTGAGCAGGGCAAAGTGGCTGCGCAGTAGGTGTGTGTGTGTGAAACAGGCTCTTGGTTCAGCGGCATCACACGGGCATTTGCAGGCGTTGTCTGGTCTAGATATTTGGGCGTGGACTGGCTACATGGCGGTAAAACAACATGGCGGCAAAATGACATGGCGGCAAAATGACATGGCGGCAAGACAACATGACGGCAAGATAACATGGCAGCAACAAGACGACATGCAAGGGCACATGTGCTGGATGTAGTGCAGGCGTTTGGAGTTTGCGGGCGAAAATATGTGCAAGGCGGTCAGACGAGCGATACCCTTGTGGCTTGGTGACAGCCAGCGTCTTCTGTGCTCTCCTGGCTGTTTGGGAACGCTGCTGAAATTGGCGTCATTCTGCGTACATGCATGTATCTATGTGGATAGAAAAGTAGATGCAGAGCAATTTGAAGGCGATTGTCTATGCGTCTTCCCTCGCTGCGCACATGTATGTATGTATGTGTGTATTCTCCATCTCTGCACACATGTATATATGCATCTCCCCCCTCTGCACAACTGGCTCACGCTCACGCTCTGGCTTTGTTTGTGCTTTTGCGAACCGACCAGGTGCTGGCTGGGATCACCGTCGCGGGAAAGTGCCCTCGTTTCCATCCCGACCATTGTCAACATCAACATTTATTGTTTCTCCAACAACAACAAACACGCGCACTCGCCTGCAAGCGTCAAGACGGCGATCCCCACATTCGCTCTGTGTACTGTGGCACACGTCCGTTCCCCGGCACATTGCTAGACGCTGCAAGGTGCAGTTTTCTGGCTGCTCTGGGCGTGTTTGCTTGCTGGCTGCACTGAATCGCTCCTCGTCGACAGCCAAGCCTGCAATTACTCATTTCACTGCGCGGCGCCATAACGCCTCGGACGCGCCTTTGCCCCGCTGCGAAGCTTTCCTCCCGTCGCTAGACAGTTCCCAGTCGAGCGCTGTTAGGCTGCACTGACCGACGGGGTGCTTTTGATTGTCCCAGGAGGGAGACCTGTTCGCAGACACCAGAATAAACCCAAATCTCCACTACCGCATGCCGCCCCCCTCCCCCCTTTTCCCCCCTCCCATTCCGCTTATCCTCTGAGGCATCGACCTGCCAGCCCTCTGCACAACACACCCCCACCGCCATGTCGTCTCCACCGCGAACGCCTTCGCACAGGCCCGTCTCCTCACACCGCCGACACCCTTCAAGCCTCGACATGTCGGTGCACACACACTCGCGGCGGGGGTCGCTGAACCGCCGCTCCTCGGGGTACTCACCCATAACTCCGCGCTCGTTGCACGAGTTTGACCACGGCAGTCCCGCACACCACTTCGATGGTGGGGGAGACGCCAACGGCCTGGGCAACCTGGCCGACGAGCTGGGTGAGATCTGGGACGACAACGAAGAGCCAATGGACGGAGAGTTTGGAGAGGAGCTGGAGCTGCCGCAGGATCAAGGGCAAGAAATTGGCACCGCCGTCGAGCACGACGGCTCTTCAGGAGCAGGCAGCGCCATCGTCCCCAACGGCGTGCGAGATAGTGGGGTTGCTATGCAGTCGTCCCCCTCAGCACACTCGAGAGCCACGCTGAGCCCACAGGCTGCGGCTAGGGCGAAGAAGCACAATCGACACCGTTCACTCTACGATGGCTCTGATTACGGGTCTGACTCGGATCTGGACAGCGAGGGCATCTCTCCTGCGCTGGATGCGAGAATCGCCGCTATCGAAGGACTGGCGCGGAGAGGCATGGAAGAGAATGGAAGTACGTCAGACGACATTGTCAAGCGCGTCACAGAGCAACTCAAGGATCTGGGGAGTCAGATTGCCGTTGAGAACGGAGCTACAAGGTATGTTCAACCCAGCTCTGCCTATATACGGTTATGCTGACTACTTGAAGACTCAAGACTGCCCACGACGCTCTCACTACCCACCTGACCCACCAGTCTCGCACCCTCACCTCCCTTACAGCCTCTCTTACTGGGCCCCGCGCCATCATCCCGGATCCAGACACAATCGACACACTCCTCCCGCTTATAACCTCTACACTCGAACTCATCCCGCACGCCTCCCCAGAGCCCCTCGTCTCCCTCTCTCACCTTACACTCTCGACCCGTGAGCTTCTTCAACATCTCTCCAACATTGACGACACACTACACATGTCCCGCCAATCCACAACAAACGCCGCAAGACGGCTACGCACAAGCAAAGAGCAGCTGCAAGAGTGGAAGCGGGAGAATGAGCGCTCGGAAGAGGGACGCGCGTTCATCGAGAGAGGTGACTGGGATCGCAGACTTCAGGAACGAGAGGCGAAACGGATGTGTGCGGATATATTGGATGGATTTGAGGATGCTTATGGAATTTGGAGGAAGAGGCTTTGCGAGGGATTGGGTGTGGCTAGTGCGTAGTTGCGCATCTTCCTGCCCGTTCTCCTAAAAGCAGCGGCTGGTGGGAGTGACTAATGGAAGCACACAGGTGAAGACTTTCCAGGAGATTTTGTCCAAGCCTAGCAAGTGGATCAAAAAGTCATCGTCGTCGTTGTCGTCAATCGTACCATCCACGAGCGCATAGACTGGTCCTTTTGGCAAATGTTCAGGGTTACACTTACAGGGATATCAACCCTATATTCTACGGTGTTTGAACAAAGTTTCACCTTTAAGAGGACAACAGACCTGGGCAAGAGGAAATGGCAAAAGAAAACGAACTCCTACACGTTGTTCACGGGAGGGATAAGAGATGAGCTGCTGACTGACTGATTGGCAAAGCGTAGCATGTTGCTCTGAGCAGGGCGTTTTTTTTTCATTTTCATTTTTGTTGGTAATCCATGTGCATGTGCTTCGGGGGGATGGGAATCTTAGAGTGTGTGTGTGCGTGTGAATACGGAAATTTTGGAGTTGGCATGGCAACGCATTTGATAGAAGTAGATGGGGATCTGGTAATACCCTATTTTTTTGTAATGTTGCTTTTGAATTAGAGAACTCTCACCCATGTGATTTTGCTTTTTTTCCATAAAGGTGGAGTTTTTTCCTCGGATTATCCGTCTGCCTTTGTTTCTTCTGAATAGCTTAATATGTGTGTGTGAAGTTCTTGTGCTAGAGGGGAGTTTCTTTTCTTTCTGGCGACTGATGTGTTGTGTGAGTATGAGGTGGGTGGGGTGGATAGATGGATGGATGTATGAGAGCGAACGTGAAGGTTAGTACGTAGATGGTTGATGTGGTATTGAGAATGGCTGATTTGCTGATTTGTAGGCAGTGTATACCGAATTACTTGTGCACTTATTGTTCTGTGCAGAGAAATGATGACATGCAATGTTGAGTTTGATGTTAGAATGGTAGGCCTGCAACAACCATACCAACCATCTATCCAGCAGATCCAAAAGCCCTTTGTCTTGCGACAATACTCCACTCCACTCCACTCGGCTATAGCGAAGACAAGATGTTGTGTAGAACCCATGGGTATTCACAAACACATGAACTAACAATACTGTCGGACTAGCTCAAGTCAATCTTGACATTTGCTTCGCTGCCTCCTTCCATAGCCTTAAACAGAACACGCAGCACGCTTGGCAAGTCGCCGTGAAGCGCTAGCCAAGCATTCCGTCTCATCCGCTTGACAAGACACAGCTACAACAAGTACTTGCCTCACTACTACAGGGCGCTGACATACACTCTACAACCCAAGCTCGCTTTCCCAGCTACTCAGCCGCAGTAGTTGCTACAGCCCAAATCTCACTCACTCCACCTCCCAGACTTCTCAGGCAATCCAACCCTCAGGCAAGAAGCTAAGCCCAAAATGCCAATCTTTGTCATAGTGACTACTCACACGAGGGTACATGTACATGTGTATTCGTCATCTCGACATGGGTATCTATCTGTACCGACCCAAGTGAGTGGAGCAAGGTAGCATACGACCTCCCCTCCCCCGCTTTCCTTCCCCATATCCACTCTAGCTGTACTATGTACCATCCTCGGGAGCCCAACCCCACCCACCTCCCATGACGGGCCTTAAGCTCGTATCAACCTAAAGCCCCCCCTCCCCATACAAATCTCCCCCCGTTCGGAGAATTACAAACAACACATTACCCGCCGGCAGTAGTGCCCTTTTTTCTTTCTTCCATCTAACCTCCCCCCTCTCCTCCCGTCCCCTACTGTCGCAAAACCCTGCAAATGGCAACGGAGAGTTAAAGACGAAGACGAATTATTCCCCTTCTTGATCGTGCAAAGTAATCAGATGGGGGATTTTTTTGTGCTTTTGCTTGACGCTGTGAGAGGGGAAGCAGCGAGTCACAAGCTATTTTGGAAGGGGGGTAAAAAGAAGGCTGTATAGTCTTAGTCTTGCTAGGCTTATTCCCATGGGGAAAGGGAGTTGGTCGATCGGTAGGCTTGATTCCACGCTACGACGGTAGAAATTCACTCCGACTTGTGGTTTTTACGAGGTGGTGCGGTGTAAAGGGGGCCGAGTGATGGGAATTTGAGGTGGTAGTTGATTTGGGGGAGGAGGGGGGTTTGTATAGATGAATGCTTTGAACTGTTACTTCGTTTTTTTTAATTAAATACATACATTATTTGTGTCCTTGCTTCATTTCTTCCATCCTTCCTTCGTTGTTGATTGCTATTCATCATGCGTTCTACTTTCTCACTTGCTCTCTTGTCCCTCTCCTGTGCTGCATCTGTGGCTGCCTACGCTGACCCGCTCTCCTGCAGCGGCGTATGTGGCAATGCGCATGACCCGTCCATCGTCCGCCGTGACGATGGAACGTACTTTCGCTTCTCGACGGGCGGAAAAGTTGCTATTCACAGTGCGCCTTCTATCCAAGGCCCATGGACCTACAAGGGAGCTGCCATCCCAGCAGGCTCCATCATCAATCTGCCCGGAAAAAACGATCTCTGGGCGCCAGACGTCCTTAAAGTCGGAGACACATACTACTTGTACTACTCCGTGTCTGCGTTTGGAGAGAACGTATCTGCGATTGGCGTTGCAACGAGCAAGACAATGGATGTAGGCTCGTGGGTTGACCGGGGGACAACGGGCATCGAGTCGACGACGACGAACAACTTCAACGCCATTGATGCGCAGCTGCAGGCCGCAGACGGGAAGTTTTATATCAATTTTGGCTCCTTTTGGTCCGACTTGTTCCAGATCGAGATGCAGAACCCGCCGCTCAAGGTTGCAAAGGCCGTCACGCAGGCGACGAATATCGCGTTTGTGCCTACTGCGCCTCAGGCGCAGGAAGCAGCGTTTACGTATAAAAACGGCAACTACTATTATTTGTTCTTCTCAGTGGGGTCGTGCTGCAACTTTGACACGGCGAGGCCTGCGGCAGGTAAGGAATACAAGGTCCAGGCGTGTCGGTCGACGTCTGTTTCCGGTCCATATGTGAGTTCCTTCTCTTTTGCAATCTCTGGCCTGTGTCATGGATACAGAGATGCTGACAGTATCGCGCAGGTCGACAAGGCTGGTAAGTCTTGCCTTCAGGGTGGCGGCACAACGGTCCTCGAGTCCCATGATTTTGTCTATGGACCAGGTGGTCAGGGAGTTTTTAACGACCCCTCGCTCGGCCCGGTATTATACTATCACTACGTTGATACACGTATTGGCTATGCGGATGCGCAGAAGCTGTTTGGCGTAAATCAGATCAACTTTTCTAGCGGGTGGCCCGTTGTATAGATGTGTGTTGCATGTCTGGCCGATGGAATATATCGGATAATCCTTCGTTGCAAATAGTTCTTTTACACAAACTCCATCTTGCGATTGAGGTTGTGCATATCGAGGGGATACGAATAAAGCCGTTTTCTTTGTCAAGCATTTGTGTGCAGCATGAGAGTCAGTCATCTTTGCTGGCCTCCTTTCGATACCTTGTGTCGTCAAATTTCCACCAGACGCGCCAGACGGCGAAAACGAGAGCTGTCAAAGGAACTGCAACGGCCCAGTAGATCCAGAACATTCCAAAAGTCGTCGGAGTGTTTGGGCTCTCCGAGGTCCAGTCAAACATGTTCGTGCCGAAGAGCGTCTGTGACTGATTAGCAAATGTACAGACGATGGAGAGACCTGGGATGAAGTCATTACTTACTGCAACAAAGGTCGGTGGTAGGAATATGGTGGTCAAAACAGCAAGAGTTCTCATAGCTGCACTATCTTTCTTGGTCGCTGCTGCTATCAACTCGCTCTTCTGAGCGATCGAGCGACTGAGACGGTTCTCATCCTGTGCAATGAAACCAAACATCTAACATTTGTTAGTCATTTTGAGTACTTCAACATAATTCACATTTTCATACCAGGTTAATATGGCTCTGCGTCCGCTCCTTCAGACCCGACATCTGTGACAGAAAAGCCCACCACATGTTAATGTGGAACTCAACATCGTGAGTAAGATACTCGGTAGCAGCCAAAGCCTCGGGATGTGTGTCCAGTACCTCGATCCCAGAGCAGCGCAGCTCCTTTAGAGTATCCCGCAAGAATGTACCAAATTCCTTGCCAAAGTTACCCGCATGTGTAAGCGCGCTCATTTCGATTTGACACTGGTGCAAGCTGCGCATGGAACTGCCATGGCAGGACTGCAGTTTACGCACGAAGCGATCAAAGTCTAATCTTCCTGTGCTTGAACTAGCAGACTCAAACATCAGTGTTCCGGGAACAGCATAGCCAAGCTGCATCTCGGTTTGATATACGCAATTATCGATCTTGGCTCGGTAAGATTCGGCATTCTGGAGGTAGCTCTGTAGTACATGGCTCGCAAGAAGCAGTGGATGTTGTAAGAGAAATGTGTGTTGTATGTCGTTCAGGTATTGTTTGAGGTAATGGTAGTCTACGTCGGCATAGCCATGAAGAAGCGCCCATGTGGCGCCCGTTCTGCAGTCAAAGAGCAAGGAGATTGCGTAAGAACCAATAACGAAGTAAGGTACTTTCAGGACCACATCTGACTGATCGTTAGTAGTTGCAAAGGAAATAAGTAGCACTAGCTCACGTATTTTAGACACAACGCCAGATGTTGAATCTCGAGTAAAGTGCCTAGCAAACGTGCCATTACTGCTGGAAAAAGCTCTCTCAGTCGTTTGGTGCAAGTTCAAGGCGTTGCAGATACGCTTGAGCACACTCGATCCTTCTGCAAAAGTCGGCGAATCAGGTCCAGAATTGCAACAACTCCTTTGTTAGTGTTCATGAATCATCGATGCATGTGGGGACGTACATTAGTCGTAGGACCACTTGCCTGAAAGGATTAGGATTCGATAGCTGCTCATCCACTGGGACATGTTTCTTGGAAAATAAATTAGTACCGTGTCAATAGAATACATGTAAGCCTTACATTGACAATCAACCAGTCTTCGACGTTATCGCATGGGATATCGTTCTCGCGCATGCAAGTTGCGCCCTTCTCATCCTTAGTAATCTTGGATGAGCATTGCTCTGCTTTCAACCTAGCGTACAGCTTCGTCTCTCCAGACTTCAAGGAACTTTAGTTGTGCGTTGTTCATTTCATGGGTTGTAGCGTCCTCAGGTTGCTGTGGAGAGAAGTGCACGTTGCGTTCAATGAGAGCTTGCACAAGCTGAAATGCCTAGCAAAGTCACGTATCCGCCTCTCAGCTGAGCCCTTGTCGCCCTTCACGATAGCAAGCTGTGGCGAAGTCTCTTAGGATTTTAAGCTTTCTATTGGCCCGATCAGGTGCCATGAAAAATAGACAGCGATAGCTTTTTGAAAGATTACCATCTTCAGCTGTATTGCAGTGCTAACAAATAATGATACAAGAATTAAACATGCTGTGTTGACTACGAAGACGAAAAGCGGCATGAACTAAGCTGGAGCTAGTGCCACCAAATACGGGGCGAAAGTGCGGAGGAGTCTAGATCTTTCATTGGCCTTCTTATGCTCCAGATTTCTGCATGGCACGAGCGCGGCTTACGGTCTCCGTCTCCACGCTGCGCCCTGATGCAACCAACCACCGACGATCCATAACGGTCGTCTATGGATGCCAGATGGTCGGAGATGTCACAGCCGCAGAAGCGTTCGAGTGAAGACGTAGAACATGAAGACGGAAGACGACCTGCACCTCGCCCGCCCAGGATCAGAGCTTGTAAGTCGCAACCATTGGGGTTTTTGTGGCGTTCAACTGACACTCTGACTACCCAGGTGCAGAATGCAAAAGGCACAAGATTAAGTGTGAGCAGGTCCCTGACGAGCTGAAATGCGCAAAATGTCTCCGTAGCGGCACTGATTGTGTTCCTTACAATATGAATCAACGTCTGTTGGATGAAGACGCTGCGTGGGTTACCGTATTTCTAATCGCATTGCATGTATAGTCTGACAGTTGCATCCAGGTGGAAAGCGAACGCAACAGCCGAATTGGCGCAGCTTCGTTCTGCGGTACAACGCCTTCTTCATCACAACAAACTTTTGGAACTTGACAAACCTGTAGAACCATCACCGCTTCCTACTCCGAGGCAGACAGTGAATATTAGCCCTGTCAATGTTCTGTCTGAAACTGGATGTACTACCATGGTTGTTCCTCCAATGGACATGACCAGAGAAAACTCTGTTGAACGTGATTCTGGCGAGGAGTCTAATCTTGTCAGCGCGCCTATGAGAAGCCTGTACGATCTCACCAGAATTCGTAATCTTCGAAGCAACGCCCGATGGAAATCAAATTCTAACTCTGTGGATGAAGATTTCATTGCGCAAGGCCTTGTATCTCAAACAGAAGCCGAGGAACTTTTCAAGCGTTACATGCACGACATCCACCTCTACCTCTGGGCAGGTGTTTTGTTTCCCTACAACTCCTTGGACACCGTTCGTCGTCATTCTACACTCCTCACAGCTGCTGTACTTACAATTGCGGCATTACATACACCTGGCCGGGGCGATACACTACAGAGGTGTTATAACGTATTTGTGTCTCTGACTTATAACGCCTGTCTTTCCCGTCCGCAGAATCTCGATGACATTCGAGCGTTGGCTCTTGCAGCGTTTTACTTGCCAAATCTCAGCTGGAAACTTTCAGGCGTGGCTGTCAGAAATGCTGTCGAAATGAATATGCACCAATCGTTTCAAAAGCTAATGCGAGGGCAAGAAGACCAGCGAGACCAGGTTCGATTATGGTATGCATTGTATGTTTGCGAACATCAGTTCAGTATCGCGTACGGAAGACCTCCAATAATTCATGAAGACGTGGCGATTAAGAACATTGAATATTTCCTTGACAGTCCCAAAACACAACCAGGTGACATCAGACTTGGTGCTCAAGTCACTTTGTTCAAGATTCTGACAGAAGCATACATTGCATATGGAAGTGATCCAGAGCAGCCACTTACTGAATCTGACTTTCAGCAACTCCGACTGTTCAATTTTGCAACCGAGCAATGGCGACTTGCATGGCAGGCACGATCAGCGGATAGTTTAGCTATAGGTTCTTACCCATCAAAGGGCGTAGTACTTTACTACCATTTCGCACGCTTCCAGCTAAATTCACTAGCACTGCGAGCCTTACCACTCCCTAATGCCGCCACGACAGAGTCTCTCTCATACGATCGCCGCGAGGCTGCCAACATCGCCATCTCCGCAGCTACTAGCACCCTCACACTCATATTTGAGGAGCCTGACTTGCGCCGGGCCATGACAGCAGTTCCCATCTTCACGCACACTATGGTCGCTTTCTGCGCCACATTCCTACTCAAGATGGCCAAGACCTGGGGAAGTATGGCTCAAGCGTCTTCGCCTGAATTAGCTACTGAACCTGTTGGATTGGGACTTAATTTCAACATCAGCCAAGTCCTTTCGCTCTCCCGAAGATCAGCGAGCTTTCTAGCCAAAGTTGCCGAAAATCTGAATGAAAAGCACCTTACGAGGCATATCGTTCATGGAATCAATGATCTTCTGAAGCGCCTGGATGTTGCTGGAACGCCTAACGGTGTTGCAGCAAATACGGTTCCTCATACTGAGGTCTCCGGCTCACAAATTGCGGAGCCAGCCAACTCCACTACTGCTGTAGATTATGGAAGCGTGGAGGGTGCGAATGGGTATAACATGGTATGTCTACTAAATCCCTCTTTCCTGGATACTGCTAATAATACACAGTATGATTTAATAGGAGGCTACGGTTTTGGGTTTGATGAGACATTCTTGGGTCAGGGAGCTTCGACAAATCTCGATTTTTGGCAAACAGAGCCATTTTGATCGATGCTCCCGATAACAAAAAGTTTGCAGCACTTAATAACGCGTGTGGTTCAATCGTTGCCATTGCTAGAAATGCAACCATTTGTTGACTTTGGCTACCAAGCAAGCGAAGCCTAGAAAGGGAAGGTCCGCTTTTCGAGGGGTGGTACGCCTTACATGCAGTCACCTCCGTTCTGCTAGATAACAACATATCGAGATTACGTGTCAAGGCACACTGTATAACCCAAGTAAAAAACAATGAAAATGTTGGCAGAAGGGCGGTGTGCGCCCCTACCGCTATATATTGCTGCCTCTGAAAACCGGTACTTCGGCCGCCCTTCAGCCTCACTACTGGTGCTGCGCCACCATTAGCTAAATGCACACTACATTTCTATTTGATTTTGCAACTGCTGCCTGTAAGATTACTTTAGTTGCTGACACTCGTTACTGTATCCGTACTACCGTCATACATAGCGAGTGCCTTAACAATAATAAGCTGAAGGATGACTTGATCTCTTGGGCAATTATTTAAGTGTCCCTGGGGACGCACGCTTATCCTCAAGTCAGTTCTTATCATTCTATCTCAACTTGAAATTATCAAAAACCATGGCTCCTCACGCAGAGAATGATCATGTCGCAGCTGAAGAGAGGATAAATACTGCAGATAAGAGCCAGACCCAAGGGAAGGGTCAAGCCAAAGGCAAGGGGAAAGGCAAGGGGAAGGGGGAAACACAGAGCAAAGAACGCATTCAACGACTTGACCAACTCTACAGCAAGAAGAAACGGCAAACGTATTTTGTTCCAACACCAATATCGCGCGTCGAACCAGAAAAGCCCGGCCAAGTATCACATGTCGTTCTTAGAGTAAGACGGGTTATTGATGAGAAAGGCTACCCTTCCAACACCGAGATCGATATCAAATCTACTCTGCTTAAAGACGCTTTGATAGAGATTTTCGAAGGAATTGAAGGATTGACTTTGAATGAATCTCCTCCTATGGTAAGCCAAACATATTTAACACTTTCTTGCCCCGTTCGCAACTATGAAGAAACTATTGTGATTAGGAATCTAACATTTCACAACAGATTACCCCAGAACGCCTCTTCCACGCTCGGCGAGGGCTCAGCGAACGCATCAAAATCGAAGAAACAAAGGCATCTCCTAGTAAAGCTTTGATTGAAGAGCTTGGAGTTGGCGTCCAATTCATTGAAGAGCATTTTTCGAGCACCATAGAGACTCTGGAGAGCCTCTCTTCGCAAGGCGAAATCACGTTTGATCTCCTCTGGACGCTTTTCCCAGAAAAGATTGCAGTGTACACTAAAAGCAACCTATTGCAAGAACCTCAAGTTATGAAGATGCAGAACGGCTCGTATCAGTCTTGTAACGGAACACGCTACTTCGACCTGGATATGCAGTTGATCTCACATGATGGCGAGAAGCTGGGATGGACTGGCAAGAATATGCGTATCTGGCAATTCAAGGGCGCCAAAAAGGTTCAAAACCTCAACTGCTTCCCGTTTGAGCACCATTCCGAGTTGGAATCTATCCAAGCTGAGTTGAAAAAGCGCGGTAAGCGCTATATGGAACTATTAGAGGCTCCTCGAGGAACATATCAAGAATATGTCGGTGCTGTAGTAACTGAGAACCGCGATATCATCGTCGACAGCGAGTACAAAAAGGTCGTTCTTCACGTAAGTATTGAATCAGTACCGAAATCATGCAAAATTTCTAACCCAACTTCCAGGTGTCTGGTCGTATCATGCTCGATTCTACATCTCTCGTGCAACTCAACGAATATACGGACCTACTCAAGCCAGCAGTTGAGACAGAACTCAACACCTTTGGGCTCACTGACGAAGATTTTCTTTACTGCCAGCACTTCATCGGCGGCTTCGGGTTCCGGCAAAAGAAATGGTGTCTCTTTTCTATCAGTCAACTCAAACCTGTTGTTTGGAACCCCGACGCCTTCTCCAGACTCGTCATGGACCCTCAAAAACGTAACCTCATCCACACTCTGGTGAAGTCACACCGTAATGGCGCCGACACATTTGACGATGTGGTGACGGGCAAAGGCAAGGGACTCGTCGGCCTATTAAGCGGTAACCCAGGAGTCGGCAAAACCCTCACAGCAGAAGTCATTTCAGAGGTGACTACACGGCCACTGTACATGCTGAGCGCGGGTGAACTCGGCACAAATGTCGAGGCTGTAGAGAAGAAGTTGGATATGGTGCTGGAGGTCACACGTCAGTGGGGGTGTGTTCTACTCATCGATGAAGCAGATGTTTTCCTCCAGGAGCGCGATGGTCTGGATCTTGAGAGAAACGCGCTTGTTAGTGTCTTCTTGCGGCGATTGGAGTACTTCCAGGGCGTATTGATCATGACGACGAATCGTAAACGGACGATTGATGCGGCGTTCGATAGCCGCATACACTTCAAGCTTCACTACGCGGATTTGGATCCGGCATCGCGGTTTACAATCTGGCGGAATTGTATCGACAAGGTTCCAACTAGAGTCTCGACAGATGGTGTCAGTGAGAAAGATATCCAGAAGCTGGCTGGTTTGAGGCTCAATGGACGGCAGATCAAGAATGCTGTGGCCTGCGCTGTATCCATCGCGATGGAAGAGAAGGTTGCGCTGTCGCTGGAGGGAATCGAGACGATTCTTGATATGGTGGGTGACGACGAGGACGAGAAGTAAATAGAGAGATGTAATTGAGTAATTAGCGAAACCACCAAATGAAGTGCAGTTTACATGGCCTTTGATCGATTGACGCAATTTTTTTTCTAAAGCTCCTACTGATTAGCCGCTTTGATGGCGTTCATATCAAGAAGTCTACTTCTTCTTGAGAACTAAAATACAATACGATTATGAGCATCTGCATTCCTGGACCGAATAGCGGGAACGATATGTCCAAAGTCAGACGCCTTCGTCGTGAACGGCAAAGCCGCAGCCCAATCAGATGCCGCGGCAGAAGCGGGGATGATTCAAACGCCGAACTGTTAAGACAATAACCCCTCCTACAAGCTACGGCATTAGAGACCGCAGCGCAAGCGGAATTTACCCAAATATTCAACACCCATTCGCATGGTGCAAGCTGACTTTTCAATCCTTTGGTAAGATGGACGTGGCGGCGACGGTCCCGAACAGTCGGTGATTTTGCCGTCCCTACCCCTACCCCAAACCCGTTGCCGACGCCCCACCCCCAGTATTCGGAAAGTCGGTACAGGGAATCGGAACAAGTGACGTGAGGGGCTCCTCCATTCCTCTATTCTATTCATCTCGCCTTCTACCAGGCATTCCCGCTGTCTTCAATCCCTTCCCTCTCCCTCTCCAAAACATACCTCTCACATCCATCCAAAATGGCACCCGACCTCTCCCAAAATACGGCCGTGAAGCTTGTGGCCCATGCCGCCGCCAACAAATATGCCATTTGCGCAACCTGCTGCTACAATGTTGAAGGCATCCTGGCCTCTGTTCGCGCCGCCGAAGCCCAACGCGCCCCATTGATCATCCAACTCTTCCCATGGGCAGTCGAATACGCCAACGGGGTGCTCGTACGCGCCGCCCGCGAAGCAGCAGATAATGCCAGCGTCCCCGTCGCCCTACACATGGACCACGCGCAAACGCCTGAGATGGTCAAGCGCGCTGCTAACTTTGAGCGCGGGTTCGACGGCATCATGGTTGACATGAGCCACTATGACGACAATCTCGACAGGACGCGCGAGCTGGTCAAGTACTGCAATGAGCGGGGGATCATCACAGAGGCGGAGCCAGGGAGAATTGACGGCGGAGAGGACGGTGTGGGGGATCTCTCAGAAAAGGGGCTCGAGGCTATTCTTACAACGCCTGAGCAGGCGGAGGATTTTGTCGCAACAGGGATCAATTGGCTAGCACCGGCATTTGGAAACGTGCATGGGAACTATGGTCCAAAGGGGCCGCAGCTGGACTACGAGAGGTTGAAGCGCGTACATGCCAAGGTGGGCGACAGGGTGAATCTGGTGCTGCATGGGGCTGGCGCGGCGTGGTTTGAAGAGAAGTTGATCCGTGAGTGCATTGAGTGTGGTGTGGCCAAGTGCAACATCAACGATGCGTTCAATGATGACTTTATGAGGGTCATGAGGGAAAAGGGCCCGTTGACTGGGTTGATTGAGAAGGCGACAGATGCGATGCAGGAGAAGATTGAGCAAATGATTGTGTGGATGGGGGGTAAGGGAATGGCGGATAAGATCTGAAGAGGATAATTGAAGATTCCAGCTTGGTTTGAACGAATTGACTAAATTGTCTCTATAAAAATGCGACTTTGGGATATGTTAAGCGCTCAGTATGCAGGATATTTACGCTCTTGCCATACAATCTTCTGCAAGTGCTCGTAAAGCAAAATCAGCCCCCGCGTCACCCTCGACACTCTTGTCTCCAAGAGTTATTTCCACTGCACTGCCTCGCTCAATGTCCTTCTTCATTACCAAACTCGCATCTTCCAAACTCGCCCAATCAACAGACTTTCCTTCTACAACGAACAGAGTCTTCTCCTCTTTCTCAACTGGCGGCACAGGTACTAGCCGCCCACTGTCTGTTTCCTCGCTCTTTGCTTTTCTCGCCTCAACCCACACCTCCCTCCGATGAGTCTCCCATCTGCCGTCCTCTGCGAAAAATTCTCTCAACCCAAGGCTCAACCCCGATCGCGCACAATCCACAGCAACCCAATTCTCTATCCTTAAACACACTTTCAACCCCGCCATGTTCCTTCTACTCCCCTCTCCAAAACTCGTAACTGTGTCGACCATTCTCTTAACAATTCCCCCAACTGTTCTTTTCCCCCCTTTACTCCTTAAAACGCCATCCTTTGCATTCCACGCTACCCTCACCTCAAATCTCCCTACCTTACCCAACCACCTATACTTTCTCACCAACTTCCTCAGCCATGCCCCCACCTTCTCATCCCAATGCTTTTGCACAAACGTCTGCCCACGACCTTTGAACACAATACCGATCCGCAGTTCGACCTGCGAGAGGAGATGCGCAGCGTACTCTCGGGCTTCGAGAACGGGAAGAGAGAGTAAAGAAGGACATCCATGGTGTACGGCGCTGATGGAGACAGTCGTGTGCGCGCAAGTATGTGTTTTGAGGGGAAGGGGGATGCCCGCGGTGGATGGGGTAAGGGTTTGAAGGTGAGTGTAGACTTCGTTCCGGAGTTCTGGTGGGAGACAAGGGAAAAGGAGATGTGGCGCCGGATAGGCCATGATGGTAATGCGACAACGGTGCTTGGCTGGTTGGAATGTGAGTTTATTGAGGTCCGTTTCTTGGTTTCGAGTTTCGTTGGTAGATGCGAAATCTCAAGTTGAAGTCGAAATCGATATCCGTGTCGAAAACACCAAACAAATACGTAGAACCTCACAATCCTTCTGCTTAAAGTTTCTGGGTGACCACAACCGACACTCTATTGCGCAACCACCACGATAGCAGGGATAAAAGTGAACGTGCTCTCACGTGATCTAGTGGTGCCTACAGGATCTGTTCTCGACTCGCGAAATACAAAAGCTTGGACATTGTCAGTAGTGCCCTCATGCTCTTCATCATCTGAGACCTGGTACCTCTTGATTTAGGTGGTGTAGCAACAGAAACGCAGGATCGCAAATTTTCTGAAGTGGATTTTTTTTTCTCCTGCGGTAGTCTGCGTAATCGGCACCAGCTCGGCACTTGACATGTTCGAGTTAGGAAGGCAAGAACGCGTGTTTTTTTTTCTCTCGATTTGCGTGGGAGTTCGCGACGCATCTAGAGATGTGCAAACAGCATTTTTGATACTAATTAAATGTAAGTTTGAATTTGCGTTACATTTCTGTTCATAACTTCTCTCCTGTTTGGATAGAAGACTTCGAGTAACGATGTAGTTCACATACTGGAATCGATGTGAGCCAGAAGCCTATACTCTGGTGCTTGCTCGTTTCATTTTGGGAGTGAACTTGCACCAGATGTTGTTGTAAAGATGAGATTGCAGCGTTCAGCGTCTAGTATCTCTTAGAATGTTACGTTGAAGCTGTTCGTTCGCAATAGAGTCGTGAGAGATTTAATTTAGACCATTCTGGAAGCATGAAAGGAGTCGTAGAGGGTTTCCAAGAAGAAAGACAATCTGACTCTATATCAACAATGAAAGGTGTTGACTCACTCCGTTACCATTGGGTGCCTGAATCCGTGGTGCGCATAACCTGCGCCACTATATCATCCCTGTTATCGTATACGAACGCCACAGGGTCATTATTTAATCCAAAAGTGTTTGCGATTTTAACATTCAATGTGATGTGTGATGATGAGTAGAGATTCCGGAGAGATTTCAGAGTCGTATGGCACCGTGATCCCGTGAGGAGCTTGTGGAAGGCCTTGTACCACTTGGAGGAAGGGTTGCCACATCTCTTGCGGACGCTTGCAAGGCAGCTAACAGATAGGCTTGACAAATATGAAAGCTCTAGCGATGTAGTCGTATCATCACCAGAACTAGTCTCTGGATACCTACACAGTACCCACACCACCGAGCTGCCCAAGAAACTGAATATGACGTGTCGGAGATGTTTTTCGCATTGTGCCTTCACTCGCACACAAAAACAGATTAACCTCTTTCAATCACCAACGCGCATATCAAATCTCTGCCTGTGCGTCCACGTCAAGCAAAGTAAGGCTTGCGAGACTGACACGCCTCGGAGCCCAGAGTCAACCACTTCCAATCGACTGCGCACAGATCTCCACGAAAAGAAGGCAACAATAACCGAGGCTGCCAAAAGCAGCAACACATATAAACCCCCCTAATCCGGTATTCGTTCATTCCATTCATGCCACATGCCCAATTACACAATGACGTCCAACTACTCTTTTCACAGCATCCCAGTGTACTGGGTTCTTGCGCTCATACCACACATGATTGCCGTAGGACTTTCCTTACTTTTCACCTTTCACAACGTACGAGAGTAACAGGTATTAGATAACTGTTGTGAAAAACAACAACAACGGCGCCTGGGATAATGCGAATTCACGAGGTGCAGAATGGGTTGCCTACATGCAGAAGAGCATGCCAAAGGAGGCACTCGCAACGTTTGAAAGAGCTGAAGCAGCGCATAAAAATGGACTAGAGAATGCGCCCCTCTTCATCGGGGCAGTGCTAGCGGGAAATGTGGCAGGATTGAGCTCTTGTAGGTGTCTTTTCCTTTAGTGTTGATTGCCGGTTCTAAACTTTTGGCGCAATGTGTATACTAACCAGGCTTGTAGCAACACTTAACCTTTTTGTGGCCGCTTACCTTGGCTTGCGGGTTCTGTACACGTTCTTGTACATCAACACGGTAAAGGGCAAGACGTCGTATCTACGTACCCTAACGTGGCTCGCGCAGACTGGTGTCTTGTTCACGCTGTTCGTCAAGGCGGGGAACAAGATGACTGCCAAATTTTAATTTGACAAAGACTAAAATTCAATTTCACAGACTATCTACCACAACTTAAAGTGAATTTTGTTGTGAAAAAGAAATCACTGGCCTCATGGCGTTCCCTTAATATCAAACTTGCCTCATCAAGTCTTTCGCTATAATCTTTCAATCAGAGTACACAAACCGGAGGTTACTCGGAAGGATACCATCACGGCCATTCGCATTGACCATCCCGCTGCCAAGGATCGGATTGTCTTACTCTGCCCCGATGTGAAGAAGGTCATTCAGTGAAAGTGATTGATAGTTCTGAGACGATGAACCTAGAGAGGGAGAGAGAGAGGAAACACCCTTTACACCCACACTGGAGTCTACATCGTAGGAAAGATAAAAGTATACATGACTAGCATTCCTACAACGCAACCGTGCCACATCTAGCGTATCGATCGCATCGAAGAAAGTCGAGCTAAAGGGTTTGACATAAAGTTACATGCATGCAAAGATTAAGCCCGCGCTTTAAGCCCTTGTTTCAAAGTCTACACGCATAGGTATCTTAGCGCGCTTCTAGATCAGTTGTGAAAAGATTGTTTGTGTGGCTTTCCCAAACTATGTCTGCCATGAATACTGGCATTTGAATACTCCTCGTTTACTTCTGCTATTTAGCTCAACAAATGGATTATCCTTCTACTAGGCAACATGATTCTAGGTTGTCTGGAGGTATTTGAACACCTCGAGTGAGACGCAAGTTATGGAATCAGTACGCCAAAATTTGTCTCAGACTAGGCCCGAAGAAAGGGATAGTATTCAAGAAGGAAGCAGCCATACCAGGTTAAAAGGTTCAGACATGCAGACCACAGATATTTTGAAACATGGCTTTCGTTATTAAGTCGTAGCTCATCAAAAACTGGCTAATCCCTTTCAGAAGTTTATCTTCCCGTCCATCATCGCAATATACAGTAGCACTTGAACGGTATTTCGCCATACATTTATTACAAAAAAATTTTGAGCCAAAAGCTCAAAGCGATTTCCTAAAGACCCTATCAGGCACGAGCTAGATCATGCTTCCCAGATGGAATACAAGAGTCCGTTCCCTGCCGTAGTTCCTCTCTTCAATTATGGCCTTCTCGGGTTTTGTGCAGGAAAATACGAAATTGTTATGGGAGCAATGTTTACACATAATTCGGTCGTGATGGAGTTGAATATTGAGCATGTGGCGGTTGTGAATCCGTGAAAAAATTCGACGGCTGGTACCCAGGTTCTGGTGAGGGGAGAATTGGCTCTGCCCCATTGCGTATAGCTGGTGCGACCTCATCCCACATACTGGTAGCCTCTTGCATTCCGCCAACAGGTTGGTTGCTACTTCGTGGAGAGACGCGGGACTTGTTCAGTCGATGCAGTCTGACGATGATACTCAGCAGAATAGCTACTGTCCCAGCCCAAAGAACCCTGTCTTGCATTAATATGCATAGCTTTGTCATAAAGAGTGAAGCACTTACACTTGAACAGCGGCGAGACATGCGCCTGTTACGAGAGCCCCGAAATACACACCATAAGATGTCGTGTTACGCTTGTTGATGTTCCGCTTCTCGTATAGCATGCACTGATACCCATTCCAGAAGCTGTAAGTGCATCCCGGCTCACCCCATATCGTGGCCAAGCTCGCAACTAGTCCGAGATCGACGACCCAGAAGACAAGCATCAATATGTACAGACTTAGAGTGAAGTAGGTCTTGTGCTTCATCTTCCGAACCTCGTCCATTTTTTCTGCGCTCAGTTCGCGCCTTTGGAATGCGGCCGACGAGTACAAAGCTAGCAGCTCCTGCGATACATTGCGCGAAAAAAACCAGTAGACGCAGACGAAGATGGTGCAAAGCGCCTGTAGAGCTTTTAGCGACTTGACGAGGGTGCGAAGAACAAGTTGTCTAAGCTTACAACGACAAGTGAATAGACCAACACATTGTACGTGATGTGCCGAACACCATATGCGTCTAACCCCAGGACAACAGTAGCGAGAACCAGCTGGCTGAAATGCAAGAGCGATGTTGCCTTCCTCGACAGAGGCCGAGACCCCGTCTCTGTCCCGTCCATCTCAAGCTCGAGGACCCTCACAAAAACAAGAAGTAAAAAAGCGAAGTTGTTAAAGAACCCTGTGATTGGAGAAAGATGGAGCCAGATTGAGCGTTTACAGGGAGAGATGAACGTGGAAATCCTCTTCTCATCAACTGGTACCAAACTGAAGTGACGCTGCCCAAAAGGTTTCAGGTTGTTTGCTTCTTAGGGAAGGCGCCCCGCTGCGTCGCTTGTGTCATGCCAGCCACGAGAAAAGCTAAGTGAGACTCGGAACGGGCAAGACTCCATCGTGGGGCAATGGTATTTAAAGCCATTTGCTGCCGTATTTTCCATGGGCGATGCATGGATCCTACAGCATTAACAGCCATAGTGCGAGTCAGGGGTTGCACGTGTACGCTTGCCCACCACTGCACAAAGAAAGTTTGACGGAAGAGACCGAGCTTCGGTTCCACGACGCTTCAACACGTTGGGATGGCTGAGACAGTAGTCTATCCGGATGTTTGGAACATGTTCCAACCCAAGCAATGCCGTTTGGAACACAAGTCATGTTTTTTTGGATGATAATTGAGATGACTTTGAGGAAATAGATGCCAGAAGGGAGGAATTGTGTAGAAGTCGATGCAGGTAAGCTAAACAGCATTGGGTTAGATCGCCTCATAACGTTTGCTCCTAACGACAACAACTAATCAGCACGCCTGCTCAACATTACGTGCGCACTCTCTAGTCTGCGACAACTTTTTTGTTATCTTCGAGTTGTTCACTATAGATAATAAAATGTATAGCATGTCGAGATTTCCGGGGTTTGACTGCACTTGGAAGAGATTGGCTTGTGTCTATGATTTGCATGCCCACATCAAAGCCGTCCGCAGCAGACCTGAAAACTAAGCAACTATCTGCTAGTAGTTGCTCCATCACATCCATCAGGATCTACTCAGCTTCTTCCTATGACGGTACAAGTGCGGCCAGGCCGGCGATCATGCAAATTCAATAACGAGGGTCACAAAGACATGGTGGTTGATGGTGTCTTTGTTGCGCGATACAGGCCAAGCTAGTGACCAAATAGTCACCACAACTACAAGACACAAGAGACGAAGCTCTCCCCAAGACTCGAAGCCACATTGGACTCATTCAAAATGGGTTATCAAGAGAATATCAATCACGCACCACATGGATATCGCACGCACCGGTGATAAGAAAAAGAATACTTCCCAGACTCAAGCTGAACATGAGTTGATCCTGGTTTTGCCAAGGACGGAAGCTGAGTTGGCGCATTAAGCAAACGCGCCTACATGTAGTTCGGACCCTTACGTCTATTTCAATACACCTGTACAGCACATAGCTGAGTCTTGCCCTCAAGTCCAATGCACGACATTCCACCAAGAAATATCTTCTTGGTGTTCACTGAAAAAACTGCAGTATCACCTCTCCATCTCTCGCGTACCGTGAGTGTGGTCGGGTTGGTATTGTCTAGTTCGGAGAACAGATCTTCATGGATGGCAGCGATTGAAAAATGATTATCTAAAATGTCTACAAGTCCATCCGCCACGAATAGTCAATGAATGACGCGAGGCCGTGGAGGTCCTGAAGTAGCATTGACCGGCCGATTGGATAGAAGTTAAATGTGCTGATGGAGATCAAGGCAGGCAACTAAAAGCCCAACTGGCCAGTCTCTTCTTCTAAGTTTCCAGTAGCAGAGTGCTCCACCGGGCAAGAATTCCTCCCTAGGTGCAATGGTATAAATGGGATCTTGAAGTGTTGCGATGGCCTGCCATCTTTTGCGCCTAGGCCTGGACTTGACTTTGGGTTTGCGTCACGACCGTGGTATTGAAATTCTTAATTACTCCCGGTTGACGTTCTTCACTGAATGCTACTACTAGTACCACTCATGAACGCTATAGTACTAGTACGTACTCTGGGGCATTGGATACCCTCCCATCTGCTGTGCCTGTGCCGCCGCGACAGCCTGGGCATGGTCCTGCTGTCTTTGAGGCAGGTCGTTGAACCATGGATGCTGCAAACTAGCGGTAGCTGAAACTCGCATCTCTGGTCGAAGCTGCAGCATACTGTTGAGGAGGTTGAGGCCGACTTGGTCGACTTGAGGCAGAATGAGACGCAAGTCCTGGGTCGCGTAAACAGGGAAGTTGCCCTTGTACTCTGGGAACTGCGAGATGCCGGGCCACGATCGCTCAGAGGGGGTGCCCATGAGCCTGAAGATCTTCTGGACCTGGTCCTCATTTGTGGTGCCGGGAAAGAGCGGACGGCCCGTGTACATTTCAGCCATGATGCAGCCAGCGGACCAGATGTCGATGCTGGTGTTGTAGGTGCGGCTGCCGAGCAGGACGTCGGGGGCGCGGTACCACAGGGTGACGACCTCGTTGGAGAAGGTGTTGACGGGAATGCCAAAGGCGCGAGCAAGGCCAAAATCAGCCAGCTTCAACTGGCCGCGCGTGTTGATGAGCAGGTTCTGGGGCTTGAGGTCGCGGTGCAGGACGCGGTTGTCGTGGCAGAAGGCGATGCCCTTCATGAGCTGGTACATGAACGACTTGATGGTGGCCGGGTCGAGGGCGCCGCGGTCGCCGCGCGAGTCCATGTAGCGCTTGAGGTCCTTGTCCATGTACTCGAAGACGAGCATGAGCTTGTTCTCGGTGTGGATGACATCGTGCAGCAGAACAATGTTTTCGTGGCGGAGCTCCTTCATAAGCGAGATCTCGCGGATGGCCGTCGACGGGGTGCCCTCCTCGGAGTCGAGGTGTATTTCCTTGAGGGCGACGAGCTCGCCCGTCTGGCGGTTGCGGCCCTTGAAGACCTGGCGGGGGTTAGTCGGGGTGATTGTGCATGGTGGTAGTGGGAGTGGTAGGAGCAGTAGGAGTGGTAGTGGTGGTAGTAGCGGCAGTAACAGTAAAAGAACAACGCACAGTAGCATATGTGCCCTCACCCAGCTTCTCCAGCTGTTGAAAGGAGCTCGGATGGCGGCGATTGTCCATGGCGGCGAGCGTGGCGGTAGCAGGCACGGTGGGGATGATCAGGCCGTCGCCGAGGTTGCGCACGCTGATGGACGAGTCGGTGCGGTAGGGGACGGCGAGGGTGCCGGCGTGGGTGGGCTGGAGGCTGGTGGGCGGCGGTCGCGCCGTGTGCTTGGGGTCCCAGAGGATGGCGCTCGCGGTGGTAAGCTGGTTGGCGATGCGCAGCGGCTCGGGCGTCGCGGGGGCAGCAGCAGGCACGGCGGCAGTCACGGCGGCAGTGGCAGCAGCGTCGGGGGCGGGGGCTGGTTGCGCCGTGTTGGAGAGCGGGCGCGCGAGGTGGAGGGGGAGGTCGAGGGCAGTTGCACAGTGGGTGGGCTGTCCAAGGGGCAGCTGGTGGGCCTGGCGCGCGGGAATGGTGGTCGTTGGTGGGCTGGTGGGCTGGGTTGGTGGGTTGGTTGTAGCACGACTCGCTGTCTGGCCTGCCGCCGACGTGGTTGGCTCGTTGGCGCCATCCCTGCCGACTCCACGTCGACTGCCTTGCATCGACGGCATGTGTGTACAGCAAAGACTGGCTGTCTAGGGGATGTGCTGGGCCAAGTCACGTGTGGATGTGATGAGGAGTGTTGACAACTACTATACACTTACTTGGTGACTACTACATACGTGCTTGGTGACTACTACACACCTGCTTGGTGACTACTACACATCTGCTTGGTGACTACTACACGCCTGCTTGACAACAATAGACCTGCTTGACCACTACTACACACCTGCTTTACAACTACTACACACCTGCTTTACAACTACTACACACCTGCTTTACAACTACTACACACCTGCTTTACAACTACAACACACCTGCTCAGTCACAACTACACACCTGCTTGACTACTACACACGTACTTGACAACAATAGATCTGCTTGACAACTACAACACACCTGCTCAGTCACAACTACACACCTGCTTGACTAATACACACGTACTTGACAACAATAGATCTGCTTGACTACTACTACAAACCTACTTGACAACAACACACCTGCTCAGTCACTACTACACACCATCTCCCGCACCCATCCAGGCACTGCTGGCTTCTTCTCCCACCCTGCCCCCCACTGCTCCCTCCACCCCTCCACGCTCGCCGGCAGCGCGTACACTCCCGTCACAAACCACACTCTCTCCCCACCCTTGACCTCCTTCTGCACCACAGGAAGCACGCTCCTCGCCTCGACGAGGTTCGAGTTTGCATCCACCTGCAACACACTCCCCCCTCGTTCACTCTGCCACAGCTCTGCAATTCCCACAGCCCCTGACCGCGATGCCACAAACGCACTCAACCCATCTTCCTTGCCACCCTCGGACCGTGATTCATCCAGGCCAGCCAGTGCCCTGCCGTCCGACTCGCGGCATCCGTACACGGCAAACGCTCCTTCCGCAGTCTTCACGTCGCGCCCGCTGCTGATCCTGTGCACTCGCACATGCCAGTTTGGCGTGTCTTCTGCAGGCGGGATGAGATAGGTGCGTACCTCGACATCATGCCATGGCTTCATACTAGACACCAAGACCGGCACGCCGTCATGCTCTTCGATTGTTGAATCTCCATTGTGTGCACGACGCATCTTCCACAACTCGCCGCCGTCGTCAGACAGTGCAAGTGAAGACTCGGGCACAAACTGCTCCAACTCCTGGTACCCTGTCGACACTGAGTATGCAAATGCCGAGCTGTACGCAAACTTTCCGTACTTTGCGTTTGAGTTCTTGATCGCATAGTGGCACGACTGCCCACTTGAAAGCAGAAACGAGTGTCCCCCACTTCGAGCAACAATATGTCTCGGATGTGGTAGTGCCTTGACTACCCTTTGGCTGGCGTATGGATGTGGCTCCTCCTTGGCGCTCCAGAAGGGGTGGCTCTCCGGCACAGCCAGTGGGGCAAACGCCAACATGCTCCAGTACGGCGAGCCAGGTGAGTTGTAGTTCTCTGCCAGGTAGGTGTTTGGGTATGAATATCCAATGGTGAGCATGCCGTTTGCTTGGAAAATGTCTGGCTGTGAGGTCCACCACCGCAGGTTCCTGAGCCAAATACCCTTGACCACGCCCCAGGATAATGGAGCAGGAAGCTCAATGTCAGCAAACGCCACTGCGCCCCAGAACGCCACCATTGCCCAGCGGTATGTCAGTGAGCGACCAAACGTGATGGCTCGACCTTCAGGGTCAAAGTAGTGGACAAAGTCTCCAGCGTAGAGTCTTGCCCGCTCCTTGTACTCTTCAGCGTGGATTGGGTCCAAGTCTGCAGCCAGCTTTGCGTAGAGCAGCTGCAGATATTGAATCGCAAAGGAGCCAGAGTAGTAATCCATCTGGCGATAATGCTCGGGCCCATCGTTTGACCACCCACTGCCACGGTAGAACGTATCCAAATGCTTGATGTCGGCATCAACTAATTCTTTCGACCACTTCGCGCCGTTTTTTGCAAGGCCGAGATTGGCAAACACACGAAACCAAAGCCTGTCCACATTTAATATCAAAGTTTCGCATTCTCATTGTGACGTCTGCATATGATTTTGCAAGAAAAATAATAACGGGAGCACTGTACCAGTTTGTGTTGGGCATCTCCTTGTCATTCATGCTCCCTAGCCACGTCTCAACGTTCTTCTTCTGCCTCTCCGTCAACGGCTCCCAGAACTCTTTCTGTGCAATCGCAAGCGTATATCCAATCGGACACGCCTCCACCATCCGTTGATCAACATCCTCCATATACCCCCAGAAACCAGGACTCTCTGGATCAGTGCCCGCAATCAGGCCTTGCACAAAGCGATCTGATCCTGCGTACGTCTCTCCACCAGCGAGCAGAGGTGCGAGACCCCATAGTGGGCGAGCATATCCCTCAATCTGCGCAGCAGTTTCGTCGAATCTCGTGCCCGTGCTCCCAACTTTTACCAAGGAGCCATCTTCGGAGAATCCGGCCAAAAGGGGATCAAGAAGGGATTTGACAGCGGCGACAACATCGGCACGCGAGGTCAGCGGATTCGTGGAGAAAGCATGGGCAGGAAACGAGCGATTGGCGTTGGCAGTGGCGGCAGTCATCACGTCTACGCTGCAAGCTTCTACGATCCAGCTAGGCCAATTACTTTCGTGTGCGAATTGGAATTACTGGCACGCCGATGCAAAAGGTGCGACTGCGGTGTTACCTCTGTCCGTCCGCGGGCGAGCAGCTTATGCTTGGCGCAGAGAGAGGGATGGGGAATGGATTGGATATGCAAATCGCTGAAGGATGAGGTGCGTGAGTCGTGGCAAGGGTTGTCCAAGAAGCCCAGAACAACCAAGACGGGCGGAGGAGCGCGACTGGAGAAATCCCGTTGAGAGTAGAGAGGCTTGTTTGAGACGTCGACTCGTGAGGTTTTTACACATTGCTCGACGCGAGGTTATTGCCTCGCCATCTTGCTGTTTCTCCCCCGCTGATCGCTGAATGCGTGCCTTTACCCAGCTTACCCGATAAGCTACCCTGCACTGCACTGCACATCACCTTACCTGGGGTCTGGGGGAGTAGTAGTCGGCTAAAGTGCACGGATCGAGGGATCACAGTGCACGATTGGTATCGACTGTGCATCAACACCATGACACGCCACATCGACAGCCGACGTCCATGTTGTTGGTGCGCTGGGGCAAGTCCCAAGATTTGACGTCTACACAAGACTATTTTCACGGATGCGCCGGTTGTGGGGAATGCTTGGCCACAAAGCATCAGATCTGATTTACGGATAATTGCAAGCGCTGCGCTCACTGGCTGAGCGGAGGGGGGATCAGCTGTCCGCGATAGGCATAGAGTGCCATCTCTCCAGGTCGGGACGTGGAGACACCCCGGATTCCAAGACAACCACGAGATCCAAGTGCCACGTTGCTGCGTGACTGGATGGAATAACCAATCTTGACTTGGCAATCCAAGACGCACTTTCAAAGTTCCACCACTCCGCTCAAAGACATCCCGCCTAGCCAAGACAACCCTCCCGTTCTAGAAATTGAGGCAGCGGACAATGTCAACTCTTAATTCGACGGAACAACGAGAGGCGCTTTCGCCATCATGAAGCGACGCTGGATCCGGATTGTGGAGGATATGGAGTCTGGGGTGATGGGACGGGGGTGGGGGGGATGGCAACGACTACGGCGTGGGTTACCCCGTCTTGACATGAGAGTCGGGACACGCTTGGACCGCCGTAGGTGTCGTTTATATAGATGCCCGCTAATCCACAGATAAAACGGCAACCCAATCTGTGGAGGCATCTCACTCTCTCCTCTTCTCATCTGGCATCGTGAGCAACGGTCCAGCACAGATTGAGTCCAGTCACTATAAAGGACACGACAACCCCTCGCTTTCTTCCTTTACCCCAGTAGCCAACCGCAATCATGAGCATTTCTACTGGATCGAAGATCATCCGCGCCATCGTCAAGAATGACGCCGTCAAGACAGACCCCCCGGAGATCTATGGCTGGCGTGCATTCACCATGGCCGGATCTGCCTGCTTCGGAGGCATGTTGTTCGGCATGGACATTGGCACCATTGGTGGTGTGCTCGAGCTCCCTGCTTTCAAAGAGTAAGTTGAATCTAGCATCCCTTCTGCCATATCCCGAAAAGGATTTGGGAAGGTTTGAGAAAAAAACTAACATTGCATGTTAGTGACTACGGTCTGACCAACCTTTCTAAAGTCGCCCGAGCCGATCTCAATGCCAACATCGCATCGACTCTGCAGGCTGGATGCTTTATCGGCACTTTCTTCTCGTCCTGGTTCGCCGACAAGTGGGGACGTAAAAAGGCCCTGCAATTCAACGGACTGGTCACCGTTATTGGTTGCGTCATCCAGGCATGCGCCATGGGCCACCTCAGTGCCATGTACGTTGGCCGCTTCATTGCCGGTTTCGGTGTCGGTGGTGCGTCCATGGTCGTTCCCCTCTACATTTCCGAGAACGCCCCCCGTGCCATTCGTGGCGGTCTGACCGGTCTCTACCAACTCTTCATTGCCACCGGAACTGCTCTCGCCTTCTGGGTCAACTACGGCTCTCTGATGCACATCAAGGGTGATGCCATCTACATTGTTCCTCTGGCTATGCAAGCTCTCCCCGCCGTACTTTTGATCGTCTGCATGTCTTTCAACAAGGAGTCTCCCCGTTTCCTGGCCAAGCAGGACCGCTGGGAGGAGGCCACCACCGTTCTCGCCCGCGTCCGCAACCTGCCCCAGTCCCACCCTTACGTCCAGAGCGAGCTCAAGGACATTGCCGACCAGCTGGAGCACGAGCGTCTTCTCATTTCTGGCGCCGGACCCAAGGATCTGCTCAAGGAAATGTTCACCATCCCCGGCAACCGCAAGCGAGTCCTCATCTCCATTGGGTTGATGATTTGCCAACAGATGACCGGCACCAACGCCATCAACTACTATGCACCGCAGATCTTCCAGGCCCTGGGCCTACAAGGAAACGACGTCAAGCTCTTCGCTACCGGCATCTACGGCATCGTCAAGATGGTTGGCTGCTTCTGCTTCTTGATCTTCGCCGCTGATTCGCTTGGTCGCCGCCGCTCGCTCCTCTGGACCTCGATTGCCCAAGGCAGCGCCATGTTCTACATTGGATTCTACATTTACCGCTCCCCGCCGATTGGCGCCGCGGGCACCAGCGTTCCACCTGCGGGCTACTTTGCCCTCGTCTGCGTCTTCCTGTTCGCCCTGTTCTTCCAGTTTGGCTGGGGTCCCGTCTGCTGGATCTACGTCTCTGAGATTCCCGCGGCTCGTCTCCGATCGCTCAACGTCGCCATTGCCGCTGCTACCCAGTGGCTGTTCAACTTTGTCGTTGCCCGCGCAACTCCCAACATGATTGCAACAATGGGCAAGGGTGGTTATGGGTAAGTCATCATCTCCTTGTTTAATTCCCTCATGTCGACGACAGCACAGAAATACTGACAGACATGTGACAGATGCTTCCTCACCTATGGGTCTTTCTGCTTCAGCATGTTCCTCTTCGTCTGGTTCTTCATCCCCGAGACCAAGGGTCTGTCCCTCGAAAGGATGGACGACCTGTTCGGTATTACTGAACTCGTCAAGAAGCTTGAGGAGGATCGTGAGATTCATGGCAACTCTTCTGAGATTGACATCGATGGCAAGAACACCATCCGCGAGGAGCGCAAGGAGATTTCGCGCCCGTAAGCGGGATGTTGGTTGCATCTTTGCTTTTGGTCAAGCCTATCATTGTCGAGAGCATTACTAGTTACTTGTGCAAGCATTGAAGTTTGCATACTTTGATATCCGGACATTGGTATGTCGCTATAATGAAATTACGAGCTTCGTGCCGCTCTTTGTAAATCTGGGTTTCTTTCATATGCCAATGCTGTGAGATGTAACATGCGACATGCCAAAGTGGACAATGAGGCGGTGAACAAACGTAAACACGTGAACATGGATATGTCAAGATAGTTGAACAAACTTATCGTGCCTATGCCTTGCTTACAATCCGATTAGAGCCAAGTCTATACTCGGAACACATAAAGAACCTCCCCTTGACGCCTTGACCATTGCATTTGTATCACAGAAAGGAGAGTCTACAGGCCCTTAAGCATCCTTCAAGGGGTTCTCGTCAGCCTCGAGGATACCCTTCTTTACCAGCTCGTCAGGTGCTGGTCGGCCCTGCAATCCCTTCTCCAAGCTATCAGCCCTCATGTGGAGCTCGAGCTCCCTCTGGTGACCCTGTAAAGCCGGCGCAGCTGTCGACTCGGGAAGAATGTTTCGCTGGATCAAGTTTTCACGCTCAGAACGCGTGGCAAGTCCCTTTTTGAGATTGTCGGTTGCACGCTGGCGTTCTAGTTCGAGTGCTCTAGCCTGGAGGGCTCTGCGAGGCGAGAAAGTCAGCACGGATCGGCAGGACGGTTAGATGTATCTACGTAGTGACGACAGCGACACGGAGAATGATCAAAAGCAGTGCAGGCTACGTACGGAGCGGTAGTTGTGTCGATCAAAATGTGTCTATTTTTGAGGTCCTGAGGCTCCGGTCGCTGCTGTAAGTGCTTTTCCAAACTATTGCGTCTCTCGGTGCTGCGGACGGGAGAGATGGGCGACTCGTCGACGACGACGACGGCGTTGGTGCTCTCAGATGTCATGTTGAATTGTTGTTGGTGAAATGGATATTCGAGGTGTGTTTGTAGCCGTGGCTGAATAAAATCGCGCACGCGTTGTGTTTTATGGAGCTTGGGGTCAGGTAAGATGAGAGGGTCGCGCCTTGGAAGCTCTGTTCGAGCTTGGTTGCGGGGGCAGCGACAACCCTGCTGCATGCACTTTAATGGCACTACTACCACCTGCTGTCTTACGTTTCACGGGTCACAGCTAGCCTTAAGTGTCATTCCATTACATTGTGTGGATATTGTCATGGCTGCCTGATAGTTCCTCAAATTATCCGGTGCTTGCGGCGAGCAACTGGTACGCATGGTCGAAGCTCAAGCTCTCATCTGACGCACCGAGGTTAGCATATGACGTAGTCAGTTTGGCATGAGAGGAGTCAAGTGAGTGCATCACGCCAGGACAGCGCCATGTATCAAAGTGAGATTTTCAGATGTACGTGGCCTTGAGGCGCTCATTACAGGCTTTCATTGATGTTTACTGTTGAGCGCGTACTCTCGGATTCAAGTATCGTGCTGGTATTTATCGCTTGCCAGCGCCGGCTTTTCCGCGCGTTGCAGGCTGCGTGAATGTAGCTTACAACAGCACTCAAAACAAGATGTTCATGGTAGATACGTTCAAGTGTACACCTGCAAGAGAAGGACCTGGTTCGCCTTGGGCAGTAACACATTGCGAGCACAGCCAGCATAGAACAATATCGTAGTGACATGTCGTGATCGCATAGAGAGCAGCAAAGTGCATAAGAGCATAATCAAATATCCGAAAGCTTTTCATTAAACTGATCATAACTACTTTACTCATTATCCCAATCATAGCAACTGTACTCGTGGAATTCTCATCGCCATACATAGAGTTGATCGTGCCAATTATACGATGCTAACGACAGATGGAAATCCTCCCAACCAACCTATTCTCGTTATTCTCAGTCTTCTCTGGTCGTGAACTACTACTTTGTCGTGCATCACACAATCTGTAACAATAGGTGACAAACGACAATGTGTGTGGGTATACTTAAGCACCGTCATCGTCACCGAGGCGAAGGGAACCCTCGCGGTTAAGACCGTTAGCCCAGAAGCCACCAAGTTCGACATCACTCTCACGCAACTTGGAGTGAGTGAGAATAAGCCAAGCACCGAAAACAGGCTTAGCAAGGACGTCCAAGATGGCATACGAGATAATCTCGCCATCAACACCAATCTTGCGAGCACCGTCGGCAAAGCCCCAAACACTGAACGCGTTAGCAAAGCAATAAGCAGTGTTGTACATATAACTTACATGGGGTAGGCGGTCCAGAGCAAGAGAGTGTAGCCGCCAATGAGAACAAAGAATGAGCGAAGCTTCTGGCCCTTCGCAGATGCGGCGGCGCCTCCGTTGATGGCAAGGTGCCAGACGACAAAGATGTAGGCAATGCAGGCAATGGTGTACCAGCCCCACTTCTGGGGGGTATCCTCAGAGCCGTAAGCAGCAAAGAGACCAGTCAGAACCATGATCAAGTCAGCAACGATGGCCAAGGTGATGTGAGCACCATTCAAGCCGGCGAGAAGACCGAGGTCAAGAAGCAAAAGAGGAGTGGTCAAGCTCCAGTCAACATAGCGAGCCCAGTAGACCTGGCGAAGGATCACTTCGGTGGTGTCTGGAACGTGGTCGTGCTGATGGACAACAGTGATCTCGTGCACAGAAACACCGTGCCCAGTGGCCATGGCAAAGTAGGAGAGAGCAGCAGTGATGGTGATGATAGTGGTGATGACGTGATAGAGGCGTTTAGACTGTACGCGTTAACACGTTTGCTCGACACTCGGCTTGCAAAGTCACATACCACAGGGATTCTCCACGACAAGGCCGTGAAGCCGGCGGAAGCAAGCACCATAATAACGAAGACAATCCATAGTGTCCTGCTGCCAGAATCGCCGGCGAATTGCTCAGTGGGCGTGTCCGGCTTGACAGAGGGGATAGGAGCTACCCATGTGGCCGACGCCGAGGGTAGGGCAATAGGAGATGTCTTCCTCAAGACTTCCTCAAATTGGTCGACAATCATGTTGGCAGTGATGTATGTCGTAAATAGGAACGACTACAATTGAGATGAGAGAGTTGAGAAAGAGGAGGCAGCAGCGGCAGCGAGCGGTTATAAAGAGCTGTAGGCAGCTGTTTATGCACGGTTGCGGCAGGAGCTATGGTACAAACACAATGAATACGTCACTGTAAATCGTGCGGGGACGAACGTGTGTGTCTTATTGGTGGTGATCATTACGCTCCAAGGCGCAAGTCAAAAACAACAAGGGCACTGCAGGTCTTCCCGCGCTCCGTCACGCGGCCTGCTCCTCTTTCTCCTCTTTATTTCTCTTTCCCCACTTGCTTCTCTTGCTTGCTCGTACCACGTTTTTGTAGTGATGTCGATTGCTGTGCATTGGTGTGAGTTTTTGCAGTCCGCAAGAATGCTCTTGGCGTGATGACGGATGATGGCAATCATGGGAATTCCCATCACCAATTCAGGGCGATCACCGACGCACCCCAGATTCAGAGAGCTGCCTCTAAGAACAAGGATCTGAGGACAACAAGCTCCCCGCTTTTAAGCTACCCATGAGCTGTATAATTGGCTAGACGTCATGAGCATTCGAAACCGGACGCCCCGCCCGGTCTCGAACCTGTTTTTAGAAAAGCCACGGAGGCCTGCCCTCGGTCTCCGTCATATTGACGAGGCTGGCTCCACCCATCGTTGACCTGGTAGTAAGATAACTTGTTATGGAAACCGATGGCCGCGTGCCAGTTAAATGTGCGCGAGGCAATAAATCTTATGCTGGCCGCGTCCTGGATTCCTTCTTGAAGGCGTGGACCATGTATATTTTCATCCTGGTCGTACATCGCGGGTGCTGATCGAGCCAATAGCGTTTACATCTGTCTCCACGATCTTGACGCTTTCAGCCAATTATCGTGTCTTCAGCAAATTCAATATGGTAACATCAACACGCAAGGTTCATGTCGTTACCTTAGCTGCTCCCACCCAAGACTGTGGAACAGGGATGAATACAAACAGCCCATGAATACGAAACGAGTAAAACGATATGTATACGCATAGTACCTAGTTGGAATGCATCAAACACAGGCCTTGCAAATGACTTTAGAATTAGGATCCCCTGGGGCCTCTGTCATCGAATTGTATCTCTGTTGTCGCTCGCCGGCCGATGCCGATCTTCTGTCAGCCTCTCCATATTCTGGGTTGACAGCGAGCGAAGAGAAGCAAATATGAAACAACAACTTCTCAACATAAAATGCAACCTCTCCTACCAAGCCAAATTATGTCTGTAGAATAGGGCCTATTTCATGCCACGCCTCATCTAAGACCGTGGTTACAAAGTGAAATCAGGGTTGAAGCAAGCATATGGACTCTCGAGCAGAGTATCAAGAACATCAGTACGTGTTTTGGAAACGGTGCACATAGCAGCCATATATCTGAGATCACCCATCAGAGTATGTGAAATCCCTTAATATCCTAGAAAGGTAAATAGTATCTTCCATGGAGAAAAGACGCTTCATTTTTGCAATTCATAACACAAATATTGTCAAGGTATCTTCAGTTCCTACCTGAATGTGTGCAAACTTACAACTGCACGGATGTGAATACAGATTGAATAATTTTAAACCGACAGCATCACAATCGCGTTCTCATTGCGGGTGCATCTCAAATGTTACATGTTACAAATGAGAGCGATGGTACGGGAGCACGGACCAGGCGTTGACGTAGGGGAGAGGAACGGCGTGCGGCTGCCATCAATCAACACTGTAAGTGCCGTCACACGGTGCGAACAACTCGCTGCCTCCTTCTCGCCACCCATTTGCGCCGCCGAACCCTTTCTGCGCCGCGCAGTATTACCTTCGCCATGCGACCTCCGCGACATTCAAGATAGTACAGAAGCTCGAGATCATGTCCGCGCCCCCCAGCGACGGTCGCCCTTCTACGTCCTCGGAGCCATCAGCTACATCGTCGCGTACACTCTTTTCAGTGACCTCGGCCACATACGCCAATAATGGTGACGGCTCCTTACAGCGGCATAGCGGGGACTCTATTGGCGTGCAGGACTTTGCCCACCGTAAACAGCGCGCCCGAAGGTCTGGAGGGTTCCTGCTAGATTCAGACTTTGCCAGTGGCCCCAAGGCCCGCGGTGTACAGCATGACGTACACGTAGAGGATTTAAGGGGAAAGCGTAGTTCGCGACACCCATCTAGCAATGACGGTGGCCAGCATGACACTCGCAAAAGAGACAAGCGTTCATCAGCCAGCCCGGACTTGGTACGAGAAAGTCAAAGAGATAGACAGGATGCCGCAAACGACGCACAAGAGCAGGCGAACGTCCAAATTCGCCTCGAGAAGACCAGGAGCAATCCGCGCTTAACACCCTCCACACCCTATGATCGGGGGCCCTCGCCTAGTTCACGACGACAGGTAATTGATCCAAACCAACTCGTACATATGGCACTCAATTTGAGCGAGAGCCGGAGAAGAAACGTTAGTGCTGGCCAAATACTATCCTCACAGTCTAGAGTTTTGTCTGGAACTCAGCGAGAGGGAAGCTTTTCGAATCACGGTGCTGGCAGCAGCCTGCGCCAGTATCTCAATGAACAACGGCGAGTCTCACGCAATATCTCTCCCATGGGTGCCACAAGCTCGCCTTCTCGTCACATGTCTGCATCGGTGCAACGGAATACATCCGTGGCTTTTCCAGGCTCCCAGACATTCAGCCCTTCAGCTGCAACGATCGCCCGGAGAGACAAAGCTCGGGCGAACATCGAGCTTCGAGTAGAACATCTTAGATTGCTCGAACATCTTCCACCGCTCAAATCAGATGCGAGCGCGCCTGGAAACTTCATTATCTCTTCCAATAGTGTCCCAGGCAGTCCCCATGCGCAGCTCACCCGCGTTCCTTCATACGCCAATAAACAGCAGAAACTCGGTCGTCCCTACAATCCCCTCCAATACATCCGCAATCGGAGAACTAGAGCTCGTGAACGACGAACACTGGATCATGGTTCTGAGGAGTTTGGTGATATTGATCATGTTCGCGACTGGGTCGATCGCGTAGAGCAGCATTCAGCCCACTTTGGCTATCGACAAGCTGATGGCGTATCGTTGCCAAAATTTCACGATGACCACGAAAGGGTGCCAGGTTTGGCCCAATCATCCAAGTCGACGTTGGGCTGGGTTTTTACTCCTGAGGAACTTTTTGCGGATGCAATCTGGCTCGAGCAAGGCGACAATAAGGCGATCATTGAAGATCGGCATGGCCGCAATATCTTTAAAGCAAAAGAAATTCTGAAACCAGACCTTCTCCAACCACGTCCTAGTAAAGATTATTCTGAAAAGCGAAGGAAAAGCTGGGTGGACCTTCATGGCGCTACAGCTGATCCTGCGACTGGCGATGAGAGCGAGAGAGGAAGTGATCGTGGCCGCAAGCGTAGACTTCTTCCAGCAATTCGTACTGAGAGCTCGAGGAGGAGATATGGCAAAAGCCCACGAGCTAACTCGAACCATGACTCTGATTCTTCCGACTCGGAAATCGATAGTGGCAAGCGTAAACCCTACGGAACCATTGACGCTGCAAACAATACTGGTCCACTGGCACTTCAGATAAAAAATCTTTTAGAGCAACAAGCGAAAGAAAGCCATACAAAGTCACCTGCCATCATAACACCAGATACACCGAACAAATGGGGGTCTTATCCTACAGAGTTACATGCAAATAAAGGATCGAAAGAGTCATTGGAGGTTCCACGCTTCTTTAACACCTCCGTAACTAAAGATGATCAAGGTACTTTCAGGTTACTCTCTAACCCCAAAAAACGTGGTAACTTTTCAATCGACACAACGGAACCTCGATCGTCCTATGAAGATTTAGACAGCACCGCACCGAATACTCCTCTTCGTACAAGGGCCTTTCCGCATATTGGGACAGACCTCTCACCACCTCCTAGCCGAGCAGAATCTGAGCATAAGAAGTCAAAGCGAAGCAAGCTCAAAATTTTCCATTCACATGAAGTCGACCAAAGCCACAAACAAGACCACAAAGCCGACATCCCTTCTACTAGTTCTTATAAGAAGCATACTTCTCGACAACCGAGTGAAGAGTTTCCTGATGGAAATGGCATTGGCACAGCCATCATGGCTGCTCCTGGTGCTGTCAAGTCCCTGCTCAGTCCTCGCAAGAACGACAGTGTTGGTAGTCTAATTAGTCCCCCAAAATTACACCGCAAAGATACGCAGGAGTTTCGAGAGCCTCATTCTGCCGTGACGAGGTTTCTCAAGGGCGTGAAACACGAAGGGTCGAAAGTTGGCGAGTTCATATTCAGGAAGGACAGAACGGACGACTCAGACGCTGAGACTGTCTCAGACCGCAATAGCGTCGACCTAGATACTGATGCATCTCTCAACGGGAGGCAAATCAATCGACCAAAACTGGCTCGCACAGTCACTTCAGCTACCACAGGGAGCTTGACTTCCAAGAAAAACAGCCGCTATCACCTCAACCTTCCGTCGTTCCGTCCTGCTCACGAGCTCCAGACTGACGAAGACATGTCAGACCTGGAACACCACATCTCGCGCCAGGCTCGCGAACGCAGAAAAGATCGATCTCCCCGGTTTGATCGACTCGCACCACCCCGAATGGATTTGGAAACTGCGTCTATCAATTCGACCGAGAGCACTGTTGATCTCAAACGTGATTACAGTCATGATCATATAAGCGGAGTACTTGCTCACCCTGGAGGCTTCAGCTCAGACCTCCCCCCTACTGCACTGAGAGACACGCACGATTCAAATCGGCAGCGGAGCACCTCCCGACCAACTCTCGATGGCCAGCGCCACTGGAGCATCGCCGACGACGACTCACACGTCTTGCGCCGCAAAACAAACGCCAATGTAGTCACGCAGGCAGACATCGCCCGCGTCCGTGCTCTCTTTCTCTGCTCCGGTGTAAAAGCAAAGGAAATCTCACGTCACGCAAATGCACCTAGCGAAAAGAAACCTGTGTTCCTCATGCGCGCTGCGGCTACATCGAAGCAGCGCCTTGTTACTGTCCCCAAAACAGAAGAACACGTTCTTGCCGCACGCATGCTTCTCCAAGATCTCGAATCGGCCACAACTACGCTGTTTTCCCTTACGCAGAACTTCCGTGACAACACTGCCAAGGAACTCACTACTCTTGTCGCAAACCTGACCCACCGCGTTGAAGCAGATTTAATGCCCCGCATCCTCAACAGCGGCGATAGCGCCGTGCGTATCGTCAGTGAGGTTTCAGGCCAGGGTCCGCTGCAGGTCAAACAGATCGCGGATGACATCGATCATATGTTGCGGGCAAGGCGACGTAGAATGAAGTGGATCAGGGGATTTGGGTGGATGTTGGTCGAGTGGGCACTTGTTGGCGCTATGTGGTGGCTGTGGCTTGTCGTTGTTCTTGTAGGCTTTGTCAAAAAAATTGGGGGCGTGAGTTGGGGCGTAGCGAGATGGTTGCTATGGCTTTAGAATGGGAAGACGGTATCTCTTTTGTTGGTTTGGCGTTGCATTGTCTTGAGACATTTTCTTTTTCTTCGCATTCTCAAGGCGTTATCGGCTCCATGGTGGGGATTCGAGTTCGGTTCGTAGTATTTTGATACCAAAGCGCACTTGTTTGAGCAAACCTTTGCAACCTTTTTCTTTCAAGGATGGGAGGGTAGACATGGATATACACCTTGTAATACATAATTAGGCTCTGTGCTACTTTTTTCTAGCATTTGCCTGCTAGTCAAAGACTTGTTGCTGGTTACGATTCGATACTTGACTGCACAACTTGTGTAAGCTGAAAGACTTAGGTTCATCCTCACAAATGATATTCAACTTCACGATAAGGGTGAATTTGTGAAATTCTCTCACATGGCGATGCTCCACCTAGCTCAGAAGAGAACAACTGCATTTTTACTTCTACCAGTAGCATCTGGGAAATACGGATTTGTTGACATGGGGCCATGTTTCGCGTCACGCACGCGCCAAAGCCTTACGTCATAGCCGTACCGTCACAGGTGTTTGCACCTTCCTCCACGGAGCACTCTCTCAACAATACTAGCCGATCAGGAAACTTGCAAATCGAAGGCTCTCCAAGTCACTTTTTCTTCTTCCCTGGATTCTTCACACTTAGATCCGCATGTGGTCTCGCTGATGCATTTGGTTACTATCGACCCGCCAGGCATCCATTTCCGAATGGATTTTCAGGCTGTGTTCGGTGCCATAGGCAATAATGCTAGCAACCACCAAAAGGTATGCATTCTACAAGTTTTGGCTTTTGCAGTTGTCGAGATTCGATCGCTTATTGTTTGTAGTCTGATAGCCCTTCGTCTTTTGCGGCAGTGGCAGCGGCTTTCATCCCGACTGCTACCACTGCGTTTTTATTTGTTACAATGTTTGTGCTCATCAGACATCGGTTTCCAAAGATATACTTCCCCAGAACATACCTTGGTACCGTCCCTGAAAAAGATCGCACGCCATGCCAGAGTCGATCATACTGGGATTGGGTCCACACGATGAGAGTCGTGCCCGACAAATTCATGCTCTACCACCAGTCGCTGGATTCATACCTTTTTCTTCGGTTCCTGCGCACCCTTATTTTCATCTGTATTGTTGGGTGCATTATCACTTGGCCAATATTGATGCCCATCAACGCCAGTGGCGGAGGCGCGTCATCAGAGCTTGATAGAGTTTCAATTGGCAACGTTGAGAAGAGCAATCTTCTGTACGCGCATGCGGCTGTGGCATGGGTTTTCTTCAGTTTTGTCATGTTTACCGTTGCACGGGAACGACTTTGGCTCATTGGACTTCGACAAGCTTGGAATTTGTCGAAGAAGAATGCAAAAAGGCTATCATCACGAACTGTTCTATTTCTCTCAGCACCTGCTGCGGCTCTTGAGGAAAGCAATATGCATCGATTCTTCGGCGATGACGCCACAAGAGTATGGCCGGCGACCAAGTCTGACAAGTTGCAGTCACTTGTGTCTGCGAGAGATGCGAAAGTGGAAGAACTAGAATCTACAGAAATTTCACTCACCAGAAACGTGTTAGAAAAGGGAAAAGATAAGAATGGCGTACGGAGTCTAAAGTACGATAGTTTTCCGGGCGAGTTGAAGAAGTCTCTACGTCCCACTCACAGGTTGAAGACATCTCCAGTTGGGAAACAAGTCGATAGCATCAGCCACTATCGAGAACGGATCCAGGAGAAAGAAACCGAAATTGAAAAAGCACGAGAGTCTAATTCCTCAGTAGAAAGTCATGGAGGCTCGGCAGCAGTCTTTGTCGAATTTCGCACGCAAGCCGCTGCTCAGCGAGCCTACCAACAGGTCGCTTCATCTGATGTCCTGTCTCTCACTCCGCGATATACTGGAATAATGCCCAAGGAGGTCATATGGGAGAATCTAACCATAGCACCAACGCGCCGCATATCGCAGCAAGGTATCGCGGTCACACTCGTAATCGCGACCATAATCTTCTGGTCTATTCCTGTATCGATTGTTGGAGCGATATCGAATATTTCGTATCTCGCTGAGAACGTCAAATTCCTAGGCTTCCTTAACAAACTTCCTCCTTCGATTGTAAGCCTCTTGTCTGGCTTGCTTCCCCCACTGCTACTTAGTGCGCTTAGCACATATGTTCCCGATATTTTCAGATGTGAGTTCACTCAAAACGATTATTGGGAATAAACGAAACTGATATGGTAAAGATATCTTCAAGACATTTGGAGAGCCCACCAACACTTCGGCTGAACTCAAAGTGCTGAAATGGTACTACGTTTTTCAAGTGTTACAAGTTTTCCTCGTCACAACACTTTCTTCAGGAGCTGCGGCAGTCGCATCTCAGATTGCGCAAGATCCAACTCAAGTGCCCCAGCTACTTGCAGAACGTCTTCCCCGAGCAGCAAACTCGTATCTCACTTACTTTATCGTTCAAGGATTAACAAGCTCCTCGAGCAATATGTTAAATTACTCTGATGTCCTCTCATTCCTATTTTTTGACAAATTTTTTGACAAGACTCCACGACAGAAGTATAACAGTTATATTACTTTGAGAGGAATGGCATGGGGCAAATTGTTTCCCAAATATGTCAATTTTGTTATAATCGGTACGTGAAATTAGTTGACCATCGGATTGGCGTTGACTGATCCATCCTAGCAATCGCATATTCTTGTGTCGCACCACTGGTCCTCGGCTTTGCTGGAGTAGGCCTATGTATGTTCTATTTGAGCTACCGCTACATGCTTCTATATACCGTGCAGCCAAAGACGGATACGAAGGGGCACTGCTACACACTGGCCCTCCAGCAGATACTCACGGGCGTTTACATTGCCGAGCTTTGTCTCATTGGACTTTTTAGTCTGCGCTCAGCAACAGGACCCCTAGTCATGCTTGTGGTTCTTCTCGTCATGACGGTTGTTTTCAATTACATAACTAACAGCTATTTTGCGCCGCTCGAGCAATACCTTCCCGCCGATTCAGCTCTAGGGTCTGATGATGAAGACGAACAAGCTCCTCTTCTCACCGCCGCAGAAGAAGGCGAAGCTGATGCTTTACACCATTCGCAATCTCGAATCGAAAGAATAAGCCGCCAAACTCGTGTTCCTCCACAAGTCATCTCCCCGCTCGCTCAATTCTTTGAGCCGCACGTATTCGCAAGTCATACTGCAATGAAGGAATGGATTCGGGACGGCGATTTTGATGAGGATGATCTGCCCGAGTATAGTGAGGAGGACATCAAGAAAGCGTACCTTAACCCTGCGTACACGAGCAAAACACCAATTGTTTGGCTAGCAAGGGATTCAATGGGGGTCAGCAAGAGCGAAATTGAAGAGAATGAGAAAATTGGGCTGGAAGCGAGCGATGGTGGGGCGTGGATTGACGAAGATGGCCGGTTGAAGTGGAGTGTGGATGACTTTGACGAGGTGCCCGTCTTTAAGAAAAGTGTCAAGTGGTAGGGAGCACATGTGAAGCATTTGATTGTTCTTGTTGTTCAAGTAGGCTTTTAATTGGAAAAGTAAAAAAATTATGGTATACTTGGCGGTGCGCAGCAAGCATTTATATTCGTACAAAATTGCTGTCACCGTCTTTGTGGTATTCTGAGAATCTCACATATTGGCCAAGTCAAGAAGTGAGCACCCTATTGATTCTGCCTTTGATAGTTTAGGAGAACTCGCAGTGACGTCGATCATCACCCCACCTTAAGCTACCCCGCCGACTTTCCACGCCCCGAACCACGGAAGCTGCGCACCACAGCCTCGACAATGCCACTACCACCATGACGGACAACGCCCAGCAGGCCGAGAGCAACTACTTCACGCAAGAGCCGCCACCAAAAGACCTCCAAACCAACACCACTCTCGCGCGCGAGTTCATTAACCGCCATGCCGACGAAGGCCGGCGCGTGGTGCTCGTTACCTCGGGCGGCACTACAGTCCCCCTAGAAACACAAACAGTGCGGTACATTGACAACTTCTCCGCCGGCACGCGCGGCGCGACGAGTGCCGAGTACTTTTTGCAGAACGGGTATGCCGTCATCTTCCTGCACCGGCAGTTCTCGCTGCTGCCCTACTCGCGGCACTACTCGCACAACACGCGCTCGTTCCTCGACTTTATGAAAGAAGAAGACGGGCGGGTGGTGGTCGACTCGCAGCACCAGGAGGAGATGCTGCGCGTGCTGCGGCAGTACGCCGAGGTGAAGCGCGAGAACAAGTTGCTGATTTTGTCCTATGTGACCATTACCGAGTACCTGTGGAATCTGCGCGAGGTGGCCAAGTTGATGCGTCCGCTGGGACCAAAGGCCATGTTCTACCTTGCTGCTGCAGTGTCGGATTTTTTCGTGCCGCAGGACCGGATGGTGGAGCATAAGATCCAGTCGAACGAGGAGTTTCTGCAGGGTCCGGGGGAGGGGAAAGGGGAGGGGAATGTGAAGACACCTGCTGCGAGGACAGAGGGCAAGAGTCTGGTGATTGACTTGGAGCCTGTGCCTAAGTTTCTAAAGTCCCTTGTTGACGGCTGGGCCCCCGAAGCTATGATTGTGAGCTTCAAGCTCGAGACTGATCCTTCGATGCTGGTCAAGAAGGCGCAGTATTCGCTGAACAAGTACTCACACCATCTTGTTATTGGCAACTTGCTGCTCACTCGCAAGTGGGAGGTTGTGTTTGTGTCGGTGCTCGACGGCGAGAAGTGGATTCGCGTGCCGCGTAGTCGTAGGACGAAGAGCTTCACGGGCGTGCCGGAGCTGGTGGGGTCTGCAGATCTGTCTGGGAAGAAGGACGGCGAGGAGAAGGGTGAGTCGATTGCAGTGGCGAAGGGGGTTCCACAGGGAGAACCAGCGGTAGAGATTGAGTCTGTGATTATTCCAGAGATTGAGGAGATGCACACCAAGCTTATAGAGCAGGCACGAAAGAGGGCCGAGGCTTAGGAAGTTAGTTTTCGTGATCAGGGGGGCATAGAGAAGTCTAGTGCAGGTGTAGAGGGAGTGGGTTATAGAGAAACAAAAAAGAGCATGTTGGGTATGCGCAACTTAGCATCATGCGATCATATACTGTGCCAGAATACTATGCCACTTGAACCTTATACTCTTCCCGCACATATGTGCAGAAGCAAGTTGTATGTGTTTTTAAATCGTCCTCGTTGCCTGTCCATTCATTGTATCTAGTTTTGCGTTGATGAAATGCCTACTAACAAGACACGCCTGGACATTCAGCCACTGTGTGCGTGACGCAGAGAGAAACGTGGAAATATTGCAAAGTGTCTTGTCAATCAGGTGATCTGTTGAAGATGTTGAGGATAGCTGCTGGCTGTATTTATAGAGAGAGCAACTAGTCTACACATACCATGAGTATTGTCACGATATCACATCGCAGCATTGTCCTGCCTAGGCTATTTCGCTGCTGGCTAACTCTCCATTACTTCTCAAAGCATCCTAACAAGGTCTTAACACATCTATTTTTGTCTTGGTGAGATATGCTTGGGTTGCAGAGGGCAGCCGTGCGAGACGACCAGCAGGGATATAGCAGCAGGGAGGTTAGCTGCCGTCATCCCCAGCGTCCAACTACGCGGAGGCCTGACACTCGCGACTCCCACAAACGCCCACTCGACTGCGCGCCGCAATGCATGTCTGCTTCCCCACCAGGAGCCCGCACATTGCCAGAGTCCCGCCCGACTGAAGCTGAACGTCGCATCCCCCGCTGCCGAGCCCGTCTCACCGCTTTCCCCGTGGCCGCTGGTGCGTGAGAGCTACATCCATACATTCATAGCTTGCCCTGTGTCGAGAGACGCGTTGCAGCGCAAACATGAAGTACACAGTCTACGACCGCCTGCTGAAGCGCGAGGTTGGCCAGCAGCGCAGGACCTACTCGGACATCCGCGGCATCTATGGCGACCGGCAATGGGTCGAGGACATGGACATTGTCAATGAGCTGGAGGGGCACAACGGATGCGTCAACGCGCTGAGGTGGGTATTCGTCCTATATACGCCCTATACACTCTGTACTCTCTATACACTCTATACGCCCTATACACTCTATACTCCCTTTACACTCTATACATTCCATACACACTACACATCCTATATGCACTATACATCCTATACACACTACACATTCTATACACAATACACACCCTATACACGTCCTACAACATATCCACGACCAACATCTAACAGTATGCAGCTGGTCGACATCAGGCCGCCTGTTGGCCTCTGGCTCCGACGACCATCGCATCAACATCCACTCGTACCACCCCGACTCGTCGACGTCGCAGTTCAGCCTCACCACGTCCATCCTCACGGGCCACCGCTCCAACATCTTCTCCGTCAAGTTCATGCCCTACTCCAACGACCGCACCATCGTCTCTGCCACCGACGACGTTCGCATCTTCGACATTGAGCACTCGGGACATTCGGTCCTCAATTCCGGCAGCCGACCACAGCACGGGAGGCGGCGCATAGGCCTGGCACTCGATGGCGTCACGCTCACAGAGGGACAGACCAACGCTAGGCGTTTTCGATCTCACTCAGATACGGTCAAGCGGATTGTGACAGAAGACAATCCCTTTTACTTCCTCACATGCTCCAACGATGGCGATGTGCGACAGTGGGATGTTAGACAGCCTTCCAAGACGTATCCCCCACTAGAAGACAGTCGTCTACCAGAATGGGCTCGGGACTCTTCTGCTGCAGACAACGTGCCACCTCCGCTTATATCGTACAGCCGCTATGGCTTGGCTTTGAATACTGTCTCCTGTTCACCATCACAGCCACACTACATTGCTCTTGGTGGTGCCCATCTCCACTGTTTCCTCCATGATCGCCGTATGCTTGGGAGAGACAAGAACAGCGAACGGGGGTCCAGGATGTCGAGTCCCGCGAACTGGAGCGACCATGATGAGGAGCTGCTTGGAAAAGCTACGCAATGTGTAAAAAAGTTTGCGCCTAATGGCAAACGACAAATGCGACGAAACGATGGTGGCCACATCACAGCATGCAAGATCAGCGACGCATATCCAAATGAACTGATTGTCAGCTGGTCTCAGGATCACATCTACAGCTTCGATATACTCCGGACACCAGATGTCAGTGAAAAAGTCATAACCTCGAATGTTACAACAAGTGGCTCTGGTACTCGTGTAAAAGATAAGAATAGAAAGCGAAAGCGCTCAAAGTCGGGGATACTACTGCAAGGAGATGATGAGCGAGTTGGTTCGCGGCCACGTACAGAGAGCTCGGATGATGGGCTTGCTTTGAGAGTTACATATGGCAACGGTCAAAGTGAGGACATACGTATTGAAACACCGGCGGAGACCCGTATGTCACAAGCGGAATTTGCTGATCTTCAGTCGACGGACCACTACCGCATCGCAAAGACGGCCATAAAGATCAAGAAGCGTATCTTTGATTTGGGTGAGCTTGGCGAAAGTGGATTGCAACTGGCATTCACGTCCATTGTAGGATTGGCAAACTCCATCTTGTCAGATATGGATGAGATTGCCCAATCTTGGAGATATCCAGTAGATCCAGACCCGGTTGATGTTGCTGTTCAGAACAAGCTTCGCGACAGTCGCGCTGCGTCTCGTCGCTTCGTGCAGGCTGCTGGAACATTGTCGCGAGTTATGGGAGGGCAGCTACTCACCGGCTCGAACAGCATTTCGGATGCTCTCATTGCACAGTATTTTGCCTCGATACAACATGCGCCGAGAGAGCGTACAGATTCGGTTGCTCGGAACGAGCAATTCGGATATGATTTCCTCAAGGCAATCCTTCTTTGGCTCGACAGTGGGCCTGGCGCGGTGGTCGAAGGATTCTCCAGCCGCAGTCACAACGACCGCCTTCCAATTCCGTACGATTCGGACATGGATTCCATTGATGAGATTCTTATTCCATATCTGCTCGATCTGGCAGGCGACGACCCAATTGTCAACGTCGACGTGTCGAAATTCGAAACGGACGACACGAGGATCCTTTTCACCTCTGAAAAGGCTGCTGTGACTGCTTTTTCGCAAGCACTCAAAGTTCCGTTCCTTGACTTGACTGGAGAGGATGATTCTACTCGGAGAGACAGATCTGCACAGTACGATGTGCAGAACCGGAATGTAGCGAAGCTTCGATGGGCGTTTCAGGTTGGGAGAGGAGTGTTACTCAATGCTACAAAAGACATCAGATTCTCCTTTGTCGATCGGGCATTTGGTGGACGTGGGATCTCTGAGGCTAGTATCAGGGAAGAAGAGCAGGCGTTGATGGAGCAGCAAGAGGATATAGACCCGTTGGCAGATGACAGACTGATGACGGGGGCGGATTCATCGTCGAGTTGGTCTACGGTCGCTGAGTCGAGTCGGCATGCTATCGCGAGCGGGGAAGATGAAGACGAGGAAAGCGAGGCGGAGATTGAAGACGAAGATGAAGACGAAGAAGACGAAGACAGCGATGGCGATGGTGAAGATTCTGACGGAGATGGTGACTCTGAAGATTCGGACGGTTTTGGACCAGCAGCAAGCGAACGCATGTTCTGGCGCTCAGACTTTGGCCGAAGCAGTCAGAGAGAAAAAGTCGAGGTTGACATAGCATGTGCACCTCATACGCGTGTCTACAGAGGACACTGCAATGTCAAGACTGTCAAAGATGTCAATTACTTTGGCCTGCAAGACGAGTATGTGGTCAGTGGAAGCGACTCGGGCCATGTGTTTATCTGGGACCGCAAGACAGCGCAACTCGTCAATATCCTGGAAGGTGACGGGGAAGTTGTGAACGTGATACAAGGTAAGTCATGGAGAGGTGTTTGCTGGCTCTTCTAACCACCCACCAGGTCACCCGTACGAACCTACCATGGCCGTCTCCGGCATCGACCACACGATCAAAATCTTTTCCCCTGATGCGCACGACCAGCGCAACGCACGGAAAGGTGTGGGCGTGCAGTTTGCCGACCCTCTGGCATTTTCTAGCATCAGTTTTGGCCGCAGCAGGCGCGCACAACCTGCCACTGAGTCTACGTCTCGCGATGAAGAAGAAGCCAGCGACGTTGACAGCGACGACGAGGTTGCGCATAACGGGCTCAGGAGTCGTAAAAGGATGCACCAAGCGTACCAGATTACGAGCCAGAACGATATGGATCGTAAGGGGGGACCGGAAGATTACTTTATATCAGTAAGTGGAACGATGGTGTATGAAGATGGAACTGTGTTAATGTTTTCTTCTAGCAAGCTGTTTTTGCGCAGTTGGCGAGACATATTGCCGCACAGCAGGCTGGTGGAGGAGCAGGAGAGGACGACGATGGCGAAGGCTCGCTTGTTGTGAATGAAGACAACTGCGCAGTCATGTGAGGCTTGCTTTGCGAGCCATCCTTTGGGATACGAGGAGAAGAAGCATTGTACGCGCCCAGAATTGAGTGTGTCCCGTTGCTCTGGTGCAAAAATGCAATTGAAGCACACACGCAGGTAGGAGCATAGCGCGAAGAGGACGCATCAGTTGCACAGATGAATGACGAACGCTCTTCGGAGCCAATTCTATTATGTTCTACGCCCCCTTTTCTTTTCTCGTGGTCCCATGATGCCGCCCATTCATTCCCCATACGCCGAACCATGCCCCCCCTTATTCCCAACGCTAATGCCCTGGAAGCGCGAATTTCCTCGTGTGTCCCTACGACGCCTTCTTGGCCTGGGCCTTGAGGGCCTTCTTCCTATTGCTGCGTATCATGACGACGGACAGGAAGCTGCCGACGACGGTGGTGAAGAGGATGATGAGGATGACGGGGATGCGAATGGCCCAGACGCGGGGCAGGAACAGCGAGTGGAGGAAGTGGTCTTCGTCGACAAAGGGCTGAGGGGGGATGAGTGTTAGGATGCGGATTGTATTGAGGGGACAAGGGGGGTGTACCATGAAGAGTGTCCAGACGGAGTAGTAGACGAAGATGGTGGTGGCTGCGATGAGCATGCTGAGGCCCACGAGACGGTCGAGCTGCCATGTGGGTTAGCTGGGGTGGCAGGGAGAGGGAAGGGAGAGGGAGAGGGTTATAGAGAGAGAGTGTGTTGAAGTGGGATTCGAGGAGGTTGTACCATTTTGAAGGAGGTCGGGGTAGTGAATGAGTGAATGCGATTGTCTTCCCTGGTCGTCTGAATCTCAAGTCAAGTCAAGTCGAGTCTTGTCTTGTCTTGTCCAGTCCAGATGCGTGAGGGAGACGTGGACGTGTTGGGTGAGGGTGCCAAGCAGGGGGTAAGGTCGGGCAAACCACGGGCCGCCCTCCGCTCGTGCTCCTGCTGCTGCAGCTGTTGCGGTACCTCGTAACTCGCGCTAAACTTTCCAGGCGGGCTCGACTTTCTTCCGCGACATCACCGTCGACCAGCGCCGTCGACCACGTTTCCGTCTCCGCTCCCCACGCACACGACACCGAGTGCCCGCGCAGCCATGGACGTCGCGTCCGCCGTTCGCATTCCGTCGCCGTCGCCGTCGCCCGAGCCAGAGGTTGACGGCCAGCGCAAACGCGAGCGCTCGCCGGTCGACGCGGGAGGGCCGGTGAAGCGCACGAGGCGCGACAATGACGACGACGGCAAAAACAACAACGGCGGCAACGAGGAGCCGCGGCGCGAGCGCGAGAGAGAGAGGGACGACCGCCCGCGACGCGACAGAGACTCGGGGCGCCGCCCGCTGCCCAACAGTAAGCCGACCATGGACGACCTGCCCGACGACGACTCGCGCCTCAAGCTTTTCCAGAATGCCTTTAGCGCCACCCGCAAGCTGCCCATCGACGACTCCAAGACGCGTGCTGGTGGAGCCTATCTCCCGCCCGCGAGACTGCGCGAGCTGCAGAAGCAGATCACAGACAAGCAGACGCCAGAGTTCCAGCGCATGGCGTGGGAGGCGCTGAAGAAGTCGATCCAGGGCTTGATCAACAAGACCAACACGGCCAACATCAAGATGATTGTCCCTGAGCTGTTCAGCGAGAATCTGATCCGCGGAAGGGGGTTGTTTTGTCGCGCCATGATGAAGGCACAGGCGGCTAGTTTGCCCTTTACGCCCATCTACGGCGCCATGGTTGCTATTGTCAACACGAAGCTGCCGCAGGTGGGGGATTTGCTTGTCAGGCGCCTGATTATTCAGTTCCGCAAGAGCTTTCGCAGAAACGACAAGGCTGTTTGTCTTGCGAGCACCATGTTCCTGTCGCATCTGGTCAACACCCAGGTTGTGCACGAGGTTTTGATTGCAGAGATTCTGCTCCTGCTGCTCAACAAGCCCTCGGACGACTCGGTCGAGATTGCCGTGGGAATCATGAAGGAGGTCGGCGCTTTTCTCGAGGAGATGAATCCAGCCATCTCAAACGCCATCTTCGACCAGATGCGCAACATCCTCCACGAGGCCGACATCGACAAGCGCACGCAGTACATGATCGAGGTGCTTTTCGAGGTCAGGCGCACAAAGTACAAGGAGCACCCTTCGATTAAGGAGGACTTGGATTTGGTGGAAGAGGAGGATCAGATCACACACCGGCATACATTGGAGGACGACATCAAGGTGGAAGATGGACTCAACATTTTCAAATTCGACCCCGAGTATGAGGCACATGAGCAGGAATACCAGAAGATCAAGGCAGAGATCTTGGGCGAGGAGGAGGGCAGCGACGCAGATGATACGGATGCGTCGTCTGAGGATGAGGAGGACGAAGAAGAGAAGGCCATGGACATCAAGGACCAGACCAACGCCGATCTGGTCAGCCTGCGCCGCACCATCTACCTAACCATCAAGAGCAGTGGAGGTTTCGAGGAATGTTGTCACAAGCTTATGCGCATCAATTTGCCTCACGGCCTAGAGAATGAACTCACGACTATGATTGTCGAGTGCGCCAGCCAAGAGCGCACATACGAGAAGTTCTACGGCATGATCGGCGAGCGCTTCTGCAAGCTCAACCGCATGTGGACGGATCTGTTCGAGGAGGGCTTTGCTCACTACTACGAGACCATCCACCGCTTCGAGACGAACCGCCTTCGTATCATTGCACAGTTCTTTGCTCATCTTCTCGCCTCGGACGCCATTGGCTGGCACGTTTTCCAGGTCGTCAAGCTGAACGAGGAGGACACGACATCCAGCTCTCGTATCTTTATCAAGATTCTCTTTGAAGAGCTCCTCTCTGCTCTCGGCCAAAAGACTGTCGTTGCGCGATTCAAGGACGAGATGTTGCAGGACAGCCTCACTGGCGTTTTCCCCACCGACGCAGACGACCAGTCCAAAACGCGCTTCTCGATCAATTTCTTCACTGCAATTGGCATGGGTGTGCTCACGGAGGGCATGCGCGACTGGCTCAAGAACAACGCACCGAAGCCCAAGGCACTCCCAGAGCCCGACAGTGACTCGGAAAGCGCATCGTCTCGCTCCAGCTACACTTCATCTTCTTACTCGCGCTCTCGATCCCGTTCACGTACCCCTGCTCGCAAGCGACGCGACTCACGATCCAGCTCACGGGGCCGATCCTACAGCCGCAGCCCTTCGATTCGAGGACGCAAACGCAGTGCATCGTACAGCTCTTCGCGCTCTCGCTCTCACTCTCGCTCTCCCGCGCCGCGAGCCGTGCAAAAGAAGAGGAGCTACTCTTCCAGCCGCTCTCGTTCGCCCTCCCATTCTCGCTCTCCCGCGCCCAAACGCCGTGGCCGTTCGCCGTCTGACTCTCCACCACCAAAGCGCAGAGCGCGCAGCCCAGAGGACTCCGTCTCGCGATCTCGTTCCCCACCGCCGCGGAAACCCAAGGACTCAGTGTCCCGGTCACCGCCGCCAAGACGTAAGAGGTACACGTCTAGTCTATCGCGTTCACCTTCTCCACCGCCGAGAAGGAAGAAGGGCAGTTCGAGCCCGCCGCCCAGACGGAGGGGGGAGTCTGGCTCTAGGTCGCCGGAAGTCAAGGGGAAAGGGAAGGGTAGAGCAGTGAGCGTGAGCGGCAGTGAGCGGTCAAGATCGAGGTCGAAGTCGCCGCCTGTGAGGCGGAAGAGGGATTCTTAGATTGTGTCTTGTTGGAGGGAAATTAAGATGAGAAGACGAGGTGTAACGAAGGGGTGCATTGTATAATTAGCTGGTATGCTGGGATTAGCGTATGTCTATCTACTTTTGACTACTACTACTGCTGGACTTTGGTGCGTGCTGGTGTAGCCGGGGGGGGGGGGTTGTTGAAGAATGAATAGGTGTATACCAAAATATAACGATTCGATAGCTGCTCGGAATGCTTGCAGTGGAGTATTTACAGTGCATGCCAGCTCTGCTTTTCCGTCCCATGTTGCATTTCACATGTCACGCTAACCAAGCTCCCCATGTAATGCTCCTTCTCCCGCTCCCGCTCTCGCTCTCCGCAATCCCTCCAACCCCACACAGCAGACATCAAACACTAACTTTAATCCTTCCTTATTCGACTTCCCTCTCTCCCCACAACCCTCTCCCACGCACAGCAATCGCTCACCGCCTGCACCGAACATGCGATAGCTCCAGCACCGAGGGTCTACCGCCGACCCGTCACCATGCGCCGTCCGCCCGAGGTACACTACAGCTTCACCATCCCGTCCATCCACGACGACACAACACTCGACTGCCGCATCTACCATCCCGACGTATTGAGCGAGCACAATGGCGACGAGGAGACGCCGCGCTGGAAGAAGAGAGGCATCATAATGGCGCATCCGTATGCACCCATGGGAGGAAGTTTTGATGACCGCGTCGTGGGAGTGGTGGTGGAAGAGTTTGTGAGGGCTGGGTGGATAGTGGGCACGTTCAACTTCAGAGGAGCACATGGATCCAAGGGCCGCACGAGTTGGTCGGGCCGCCCTGAGCGAGATGACTACATGTCTTTTGCGGGCTTTTTTGTGCACTATTTGAGCTACCTGCAGCCGTATCCGACGGCGCAGCTGGAATCCATGTCTAAGCAGGCTTTGTTGCCGTCGCCGTCAATGTCCGTTGATGAGCCGCCTGTTGTGGTGCTCGGCGGGTATTCTTACGGCTCCTTGATTCTCAAACACCTCCCCCCTCTCACGTCGATTTTACAGCCTTTTGCCACGCCTGTTTCTGGCACTGCGGCGGATGAGATTCTTCTGCGTGCGCATAAGCTTTCTGACCAGTCTAATCTTGCACGAGTGCAGGTCCTGCAGGACTATGAGCGAGGGCGTAAGGCTAGGTTGGGCAATCGACCGACTCTCTCTGTTACTCTTGGCGGCGAGGAAACGCCCCCCGACAGGAGAAGGAGTAGCAGGGAGGTCAGAAGGAGTATGGATGGCTATGGGCGTCGCAGCTTCGACCTCAGTGATCGGTTTAGAAGCATAAGCCACCGGAAACGGAAAGAAGAAATCTCAACCACACCACTGGCAACAGAAAACCCCTCTGTTCCTATGCCAGATGTGCGATACCTCCTCATCTCGCCTCTCACACTTCCTCTCTCAACACTTGCCGCGCCCGCACTGGGACAGATGTTCTGGAGCAGGTTCAAGGATCAGAGCCAGGATGTCATTGGGAAACATACCTCCCTGGCAGTGTACGGCGACCACGACGTCTTCAGCTTTACCAAGAAGATCCGCGATTGGACAGACCAGCTGAAAGCTGAACCTGCGTCTCAATTCTCAAGTGTAGAAGTTGCGGGCGCTGGGCACTTTTGGGTGGAGAAGGGTGTTGACGAGGAGCTGAGGTCTGCGCTGAGGAAATGGCAGGCTGGGGATATGGTGAAGCTTCCTATCCCTGGTGGGGGGAGCAAAGCATAATCGCGTCATAGTCCAAGTTTAAATCCATGCTGTTCTATAATCTTGTAGTTTGAGTGTTGGAGTTTAACAATGGTAAACGCTAACCGGGCTACCTCGCATATGGCTAGGCCTGACCACGATCTGTCTTCAACAATGACTTGGAATTCTCCATTGTTGAGACCGATGAACACGTTTGTTTTAGAGAGAGAGAGAGTTGTAGTGCTTCTAGTAGTTGCTTTTTTCCCCTCACATCAGGCCATAACGGACCCTTGGCTTGCCATCACTGCGCTTGGAATCCTGGGCGTTCCGGTGCCCAGTTGCAAATCGAGGCTCTGTGGATTAAAATACATGTCTCGATGCGATTTCTCCGCTAGGCCAGCAAGACCTGTTATGATTTGCATGCACTGGAGTGGTGATGATGATTTTACGAAACGGATTTTTCAGTAGCAACATAAATAATAGGTGTGGGCTTGAACTGCTTCTCAGAAGAGGCCTACAATTCCGGAAAGACTTTTAAAAAAAAAGAAATGGTTAGAGGTTTTCAATATCTCATACTGTGATATTAAACATTAAATAGGCTTGTTCAGATGATTTTAAGTACTAATAATCACAATCAGCTTGGCTTAGCACACATATGGCAGCCAGTCAAGATTTTTATATATACATGCCTTGTCTTGCCTTCCATATCCCATGGAGCTTCAAGTACTAGATCGAGCTCAGTAGGTACTGTAAACACTCCGGGTGTTTATAACGAACCAACTAGCTAGGGATAGGCGAAGCAAGTTTAGTTAGGTCAAGTGAAGACTACTTGAGCAGTTCTACTTGATGCCGAGAACAGGCAGTTGTAGTACAAGCCTGGACAGATTTGGGTTTCTTAAATTAACAAAGTCAGCCAATATTGGACCGACCTGTTTGCTTCAACAACGTTGATGTTATTCTATCAGCTCGGGGTCCGATCACAACATTGTTCCCCCCTCCCCCCCTTTATTTAAAAAAAATAAAGAACAGCAAGTTTGTGAAAAACGTCATGTTCAGTTTAACAAGTAATATGGTTTTTTAAACAATGACTTCATTACTTGACAATATTCAACGAAATCCATCAAAGGCGATTTTTACAGCATAACAGTACGTGGTTAAACCCACCATGTATCAATGCCAACGTAGATGAGATAGCTGCGCCCTCTCTTAATCCATTACCTTGGGTACTTGTAGAAACGAAGATGCTAGCACAAGTACCCCCAGGTTTTTGTTTGCCGCCACTGGTTGTCAGTCTTGTCTCGGAATGACTTGAACTGCGCACAAAAAGTTTTCGTGACTTGTAAGAACACCGAACAGGATACTGTTAAAAGGCTCAAGCTTGGTGAGATTGTCGGGAATGTTAGCCTTGAGAAGGGGGGAGGGGGGAGGCATTTCTCTTGCTAGAGAATCTCCTGGGGAAGCGTATCTACGATTCTAGTATTACTTTCATGATAATATGTTGTATTAGAGGTAGCCAAAAAATAATGTAATTGTAAGCTGGAAAAGGCTAGACTTGTGAATGCTTTCCGCTAATCAGGGGGGCAAGGAAAGCAGTAGTAGCTGTGGAGCAAGAATTGGAAGATCTGAACATGACAGGTTTTTTTCTTTCACTTGGAGCTTGTCTACCACCAAATAACAGGCTAGAGTTGAAGTAAATATGAATGAATGCGACGCCCGAATAGGAAGTCAATCAGAATAGACCATATCAATGATTTGTTTGACTAGCCCGGTAATTCCTAAAATCATGCCATCAATCCAAGGTTCCTGGTATCTCAGTCCAATCTTCTATTGATAGACGACTAAAAGTTACTTCATTCAGCAAAGTCAAGTGTGACTTTCCTTCAGATCTCTTCCAGGACATTGAAGTATAGCGCTCAGGCATTTATTTCTTGTTTCCAGTCCGTCTCTTTGTAGCAGCAACAAGCTTAATACAGAAAAGGCTCCACCATCTCTAGAGACTTGTCCCATAGTAGCGCTTCATTTTTCTCATCGTATGCGTGCGCAGCGTAGCCAGGTTCGTACCCTTCTGCCTTGGGCTTGACTGGCTTTGAAACCTGGCAATCTTCAAGATACTTCCCGCCTTGACCTTCTAGAGCCTTCGCAGTAGCTGCCCAAACAGAGGTGGCTGCGCCCTGCTCCAGACTCTTTATCGTATTTCCTATGTTGGCATCCTGCCCCCATTGTTGAAGTATATTTTCATCCAAGTGCTTCTGGAGACCGGTAGAGATCAGCCCAGGGTGTACTGACCACGCATGGAGCCCCAGAGCTCCGTAGCGACGATCGAGTTCTGTAGCAGTGTACAGATTGGCGGTCTTGCTCTGACTATAAGCTGAAAAGGGATTGTACTCTCCATCAAAGTTGAGATTGGAGTAGTTAATTCCACCGTATCGGTGGGCGGAGGAGGATAGAATTACAACACGTGATTGAAATGCTACAGACGAAGACTTGAGCATTTTAGGAAGAAGGAGTTGGATAAGCAAAAAGTGAGCGAGGTGGTTAGTGCCGAATTGGGTTTCAAACCTATCAGCTGTTTGACCTTCTGGTGTTGCCATCACGCCAGCGTTGGCAATAAGAACATTTAGACTGCCGCTACTTGCTAAGAAATTATCTGCGCACTGGCGAACACTGGCCAATGAGTTGAGATCTAGTTCTAATAAGTGAACCCGGTCACTTTCTAATATGTTTCCAAGTGATGATTTCGCCTTGTCGAGGTTTCGAGCAGTAAGATAGATGGTAGCACCAGTCGTAAGGAGAGCTCTCGCCGTTTCGATGCCGATTCCTGAGGAGCAGCCGGTGATCAAAACCGTCCTATCGGACCACTGTCCTCGGAGTTGGTTGTCGTCGATAATTTGATGAGCGGTCGGGCGTTCATCGCCGGGACCTTTGGGTGCCTGGTGAACTGATTCGTATTTCGCAGTCATTCTGAGACTATAGTTTTGATGACAACGAAAAATACTGGAGTAACTGAGGGATCTGATGCGAGAAAGGGGAAAGCATGCGGTTGGATATTTTATAAAATAGTTGTCTCGTGTGATGCAGCATTTGTCCGCAAATTGCACATTGAAATGAGACTTGCTTTCTTTAGCTCTACTAAGACTCTGGCATGTATGTTGAAGCGAATAAGTGGGGAGTTGAAGCATCAAGCAGAATCTATAAAACTAGTCGCCTCAGATTACGTAGTAGTGTCATGGTGTCAGTCACCCCATCAGCCATGTTTGCGATAACGTTGATATTTGCACATTTATCTGCACTATCAAAATTGCACTTCAGTGTTTGCACATTAATTATCAAGTAAATCTTGTGCATCCTTACTCAATTCAGACTCGAAACTCCACACCCTAGCGTTTAAGATGATTAATCCTGATCAATGTCTTCGTCGACACGTCATAGGATAGGTAAACCTTTATAACTCCAAGATTTGCCAGATCATTGTTTAAAGCTATAACGATAGATTCATAACACATTCATACCTATCATACAGTTCTCTTCATACGCCAACACAATGAAGCAATTGATCAATTTGCCGGGCTCAGAAGTCAAGGTTGAATTTACATCCGCCCCCATTCCCGAGCCTGGTGCCAAGCAAGTCCTTATCAAAGTCATTGTTTCCGGCTCTAACCCCAAAGACTGGAAGGTGCCAGAGTTTGCGGCTGCTTACAATGGTCCCGATGATGGTTCACTCATAGCGAGGTCGAGGGCTGGCGTGAATCAGGGCGACGATGTCGCGGGGATAGTCGAGGCAGTCGGTAAGGATGTAATCGAATTCAAGGTATGCAACCTTCGACTCTTGTATAAATTTAAGATACTAATGTGAGGATAGAAGGGAGACCGTGTCGCAGCTTTTCATGAGATGGGAGCTCCAGGAGGTTCATACGCAGAGTATGCACTTGCATGGGATTGGACTACGTTCCACATTCCTGCATCGAGATCCTTTGAAGGTATATTACTCCGTTCTCTCGACCTTTCAAGTTACTCAGATCCGAATGTTGACTTATTCTTCACAGAAGCCGCTACTATCCCTCTCGCCGCCCTTACCGCGAGTGTAGCTGTATTTCGTAACCTCAAACTTCCGACACCTTGGAATCCTGCCACCACACCCACACCATTCTTAGTGTACGGTGCTAGCTCTGCAGTTGGTTCGTTTGCAATCAAGCTTGCACGCAATAGCAATGTTCATCCAATCATTGCGGTTGCAGGAAAGGGCGCTCATTACGTCGAAACGCTGCTTGATCGCACTAAAGGCGACACGGTAATTGATTACCGCATTGGTGCTGACGAAATAATAAGCCAGATTCGTGCACACCTAAAGGCTGGAAGTTACGGTGAAGTAAGGCATGGACTTGACCCTGGCATTGGAATTTCGAGTCAAAAAGTGTTGACAGATATTGTTGCGCATGATGGAGCAATCAACCTCGTCCTACCAAGCAATTTTGACGTTGGATCCGCGACGAAGACTTCCACTTCAGTGGGCATAGTTCATAACCAGGAAAATGGGGCCCATGGTGCTGATGGTAGCGATCTGGGTTTTGTGACTTGTCGCTGGTTCACCAAGGCGTGGCAGGCGGGAACATTTGAGGGTCATCCATTCGAAGTGAGGCCTGGTGGACTGAAAGGCGTAGAGCAAGCGTTGAAAGATCTGAAGGATGGAAAACAAAGTGCTGTAAAGTATGTATTCCGGATTGCTGACACGCCTGGGTTATAAGATGACATGGACTGTCGTGTAGTGTGAAAAATAAACTCTAGGTATAAGGACTACAACTCGACAAGTTAAAATTTAGAAATTCAGATCAAAACTAGGAAATCACAATTCCCTAAAGTATCACGAGACTGAATTCGAGTGTTTACTCTTGTATAGTGACATCTCTCTACTCCTAGTACCCGTTTTCTGCTTTAATGAGAAAAGCGGTCTTCACAAAGCATTTTACAAGCGAGCATGCCACCCCACTAAGTTCTACCAATACCAGACTCAAACTGTAATACGTTCACAATGTAGAAGATAGTAGAATCGAAGCTTGCTGTAAATTCTTATTTAAGCTCTCAACACTGACGAGTATTTCCACAAAAAGTCAGCTGTTGCAGCCCCTGGAAGGTTAAGCTCAAGTAATACTGCGACCTTTCAATAGATGTAGAAGAACAATCAAGCTAATCAACGTATGTAATACGTTAATAGGAATGCATTTTTCTAGAAAGAGGGTTCATTTAGGAAAGACGTGATGTAAGATTACGGTGAAAGCTAATCTATTTATCGTATCTCCTTGTTGGATGCTTGATACAGTGAGGTAGGATTTTGGTCTTAATACATCATATTTCTCTTTAGGCTAATAATTAATTTAATCTCTATGTACAACATTGACAGTCGGTTTGAAATGATCTACCGGTGCTTAAAAATTGATACATCGATTTGTAATCTCTCATCGTACGTCTTCGTTGGTGAGCCCTGCCTTGTAAGAATCTCTTTTGGTGATATCAGCTCAAGCAACGGTGCAGACGGCATACTATTCTGCTTGCGGACCTGTCCTATTTGGCTGACAACTCTGTGATATCGAAGCTAGCTCTAGACTTCCGCTTCAGTTCAGGCTGCATGCGCATTATTTGAAAGAGCATATAGTCTTTGCCAAAATTATTGATGATGCCTATGCAGAACCCAACATCTAAGACTGCATATCTAAAAAAAAATGGCGGAGTCTTGATAGCTTACCGTTCAATTATTTCGAGGCATGCGGAAGATGATCACGTTGATTACACAACTAAATCTATCGTTCTTCCTGCTATATTCATTGAGATATCTTATACGTCAGAAGAAATCACTTTCGTACAGTACGGGCAGCCGGGGGTGTCACACAAAGCTGGTTCTTACACAGAGAAGCACTCAAGCTTCTCCAACGGCCCCGAAGAATTAGTTTAAGGGATGGCTACAGTGGATGCGGCAAGAAATAGAAGATGTTCAAGTGTCCCCAAAAAAGGCAAGAAACGGTACAAGGCGAAAGAAATTTGACCCCGTTGACAGTAGACTAACCACCCTCTTAAAGCGTTTCCATGTCGGCATAGTTATCGGAGGGGAAGCATAGATCCCTGATCGGACACTTCCGTTCTAATATTTCCAAATATTCGGAGTTTCTATCTGTTTCATACCAAGACCATTCACTTACTACTAGTCGATCGATTAAGAGGATGAGAAGGGCATGTGTGAGTCAAGTTAGAGCAAGCATTATTAATGACAGTAGGGAGAATTCACATGTCAAAGAGACATATCAATATATCAAAGCAGTCTGAGATTTTAGCCACATGATATGATCAATAGGCGAAACGCAAAATATTTGGGCATACGGCAGTTACCGTGTAGGCATTAGGACCGTGTAGATTGTGTAGGCCGTATGCACCGTATAGACCGTATAGACTATGAAACCTTGGCAGGCTCGTTCTCCAATCACCAATAGAGTCTAGCGGGCGGCTGGAGACCTATATGCAGTCTAGCAGCGGATATGTCTAAATAAGTGAGCAGGCTTTGTGAAGGGACCTGCCTCAACCGTCCAACGAGAGTTGATGCGATGCCCCGATAATAAAAAAAAAGTGAAATGATAATTCTTCTTTTAATTGAAGAGTGGTTTGACTAACAACAGGATTCATTTTGGACTTGTTGGTAATCAAGAGCACGGTGGGTTATGAAAGGGCAGAGCTTTTTCACCACAAAAAAGGTTCACATGTTGATCTTCTCAGAATGCTTCATCAATTACCTACATGCCTTCACGATGGATACGATGCCCCTTTCTATCCCTCTCTGCCAATTCGAACAAGAGAGACAAGCGAGAAGCTGGGCGAAGCCGCAACCTAGGCATTCTTCTCTTGACGACTCGAAGAGGATAAATGTGTTTGAGGAGAAGTGATTGTCTTGATGATCTGGGCAGCTAATTGATTCTACTCGTTCCACCATCAGCCACTCTGTTGCACTAAAGATAATCGACTTCTATGTAAATTATTGCTGATCTCTATACACCTTGGGACGGAACTACGAGGCACCTAAGACAACCAAAACCCACCACCATCTACTCAAAGGTTACAAGTGATCTCTTAACAAGTTAGGTTTCAGACACCTAATCTCTGCCATCTATGCATGCGCCACCTTCCAGCCGCCGGGCATGAGGCGCGTAAACACCATGTTCGGGTCATACCTGTTTCTGACTTCCTTCAACCTCTGCAAGTTCTTTGCGCCAAAGCTCGCAAACACATTCTGCCAGCGATCCGCATCATTCAGGTACACAAAACCATCCTTCCAGCCCTTCTTCTCCAGCTGCGCCGCAACCTGCTTGCCCCACGACTGCGAAAACTCATCAATAGCCACATCGTCTTTTGCCTCCAGCCAGTTGTACGTCTGGATGCACCAGATAAACGGCCCCTTTGCAGCATCTAGTCCTGTCGGACCTCCACCATTCGCCTTGCTCGCCTCTACAAACCTGCGCCCAACAGGCAGCGCAACCAACCCAACACTGACGCCTGCAAGGCCTGCCAGTCGCAACCGTGCCGCCGCGAAGAGGTCATCATGAACCAACTCCAGCGCACCCTTGTTTGCTGCTTTCACTGCGACGACGGAAAACCGGGTGCGTGAGCCAAGATTGACTGCCACACCGCCGTACAGCGATCGCGAAAAGTCGAAGACTGTGGTGCGCTGCAGTGGGTTTACACCATTGGTTGGTGTCAGAAGTCCAGTGCCTGTCCAGTTACGCAGTACTGCTGGCGTGCGGTTGTCGCCGCCGTAGAACAGGTAGGACGTGTAAGAGAAGTCGGGAGCAGCAGCTGGGTTCCATGTTGCGGTTGCCTCAACGCCGCCACGCGTGTCAGTATCGCCGGCTAGGGCTTGCGATTGGACAGCGGTGAGCCAGGCGGCGCGTTGGGTGCCAGTGTAGGTGCCGACGCCGGCGTAGATAGTCCCGGTAGGGTAGGTGAGCATGCGGAAAGTGGTGACGAGAGCGAATGAGTTGCCGCCACTCTTAAGGGACCAATAGAGATCTGGGTGCGAGCTTTGGGTAGCAGTCACGATGGTGCCATCAGCGAGAACGCACTGTAGTGGAACGTTAGCTGGTGGAGCTCAAGATGGTCAGTCAGGGATGCGGACCTCAAATTCAACAACGCTGGTGCTGGAAAACCCATGCTCGTTGCTCAGATACGTCATGCCACCGCCGAGAATATGTCCAGAGACACCGACAAGGCCAAGTCGAGCGCCGACGGTTGTTAGATTGTAAGGCTGCAGAAAACCGTACACGCCATCCCAATCGTTACCTGCTCCAATGGAAACCACAGACTTGTCGTTAGAGATGGAAAAAGCCTTCATTTTATCAAAGGAAATGAGGGCGCCTGAGGAGTTGATGTTTGCGAAGCCAGTGATTGGCATGCCTCCGTGACCCCTGACAGCAAATAGGGCATCGAATTGCTTGAACGTCTTGACAGCGGTGGATACTTCGTTTGCTGTGGATGGAGTGAAGATACAAGCTGGCTCAAGGATGGAGCTGGTGGACCAATAATCTGAAGAAACAGTTTGAGTCAGCTTCCGTTTAAGTGCTTGTAGGACGCAGTTGACTTACCTTCATTCACTCCATCATACAATGCCGAGTTGGGATAGTAGACAGAATCCGCGTACTTTTCTGCCAGCGAATTGCAGGCGTTCAAGGTAGCGGCTGGCGATAATGCGGAGGCGAAAGAGCTTCCGAATACCACACTGGCCATGAGGGCCTCTAGGTAGCGCGAGATTGTCATTTTGTGAATGCTAAAGTGATAGTGGGTGAAAGTTGATCGTTGTGACTGAATATTTTATGCTTCTCATAGCATTCTTATACTCTCTCTACCCATGAAAAGCTAAGCCATCCATATTTCATGCTGAGGGAAATTCTGGCCTTGTGTCGGTTCTATTCTCTACACTATGGTTATACGCGTATTTATTACAAATACAGATTCTGCCTAGAATAGTTCAATGGGTCTCCTTGCAAGGAGAGCTGCGCTTTCTGGTTGGTCAAACAGGCCCCAGTAAGTCCACTTCATCCATGATACAGCAGCCATACTCCCAAGGGCACGGTGTGCGACTACGGATGGCGTTATGCGAAATTGATAGATCTTTTGACTAAAATACCTAGTATTTTGCTTGGTTTTAGTTGCGAGTTCGTCCGGTTTTGTTGTGCCGGACGATAGATGCAGCATAGAGAAATGTCGCTACCGCCCTATGTCGCTGCTGTGACTGAAGGTATTGAGAAGTACTACTGACTCACATTCTCGAGAGAAGCATAGTATTCTAGCTATCTATTTGTTATAAAGTAAGCTACTATGGTAAGAGGAACGCATGCAAGCGAATGTAATGAAGACTTGCGATAAATCTTTTAAATAGTGAGTAGATTTGTACAACACATCAATTGAACGCACCTGGAAATTACTATTTTGGGTAAAACGACAGCAAATTACATACTCCTCATAAAATACCGACAACGAGATAGTCCAAATAATAAATCTAAATGCCCAGCCGGTCGATCTGTACAATCAAATTTAACTTTGGCTGTTACAGACAAATTCGCATATAATTATTGATGCGCATATGAGAGCAGGCTTCCCGTTATCCAAATACTATCATTTTTTACATTATACTTCGCGCAATTTACAGTAATCGGACCAACACATTGTTCCATTAATTCAGTTCGTTGTAGGGAAAGTAATCCAATAATACAACTCAGCTCCTAGAACCGCTGTAGGAGACAGGGACGTAATAACACAAACTTGTAATCTCAACGCCCTTCAAGAATGGCATGTTCCTCTCTCACCTATCGCTGAAATAACTTACGTTGACACTATCTTCGCAACCTGTGCCTTCCCATCTGTATAACTTTTACACATAGTTCTCGTCAATCTAGCCCCTATCAATTCACCTGTTCGATTCCCAAGCACAACTAATTCATCTTTGCCGTGATTTTCTGACTTAATCAGCGCTCTCCCAACTCGCTCTTCTGTAGTGCCCCACACATCGCCTCCGCCAAATCTGGCGACCAGCATGGCGACAAGAAGGAAAGCCTGATATGCAGCGTACAGCGCCTGAAGTTCGACCGGCATGAAGAACGTCATGATGAGAGTTAGAGGGTAAGAAGCACCAAGTGCGCCAACAATCAGCATCTGCGAGACTTCACGCCAGCGGCAGCGAATCGGATGGCCGTAGTGTCGGAAGAAGGGGAGAACAAGTTCGGCCGGGCCAGATATGACTTGAAATCCTTCGCCTGGGATGTGCACTTCGAATTTAAAATGTGCACTTTCGCCTTCGAGAAGACGTGACTTTTCATTATCGCGAGGGAGGAACAAATCTTCGCGCTGCATGGTCGTCGCTGTCGCGAGCAGTTTCAGCGCAAGGGGGATCAGGAAGACGAGTGCCACAAGCGGTTGCCAGTAGGTCCAAACAGCAGAAGCAAGAACTAAGGCTGGAGCCTCAGAGACGATGATTGCCAGAATTGTTTTCGCCGTGATCCGGTCATCGTCCAAGACAGTCACATCTTTGGGGGGGACGGTCTCAAAGTTCACAAGCTCGAGATGGCTGACTGTAATCCGCTGGCGCATGCGCCTTTCCGATTCTTCCTCTCCGCTTGGTGTTGGTTGCAGATGCGGGATACACTTCAGGATGCGTACCAATAGCCCGTTTCTTACCCATTCGTCCTCTACTAGTCGGCCGTCGCCATCATACAACTTGTATGTCAAGCTGGTATCGGGGAAGAACGCGGTGCCGAGCATGTGGCCACGCCCGGCACCTTTCTGCAGGGAATTTTTCACGAATTGATCAATGGTTTTAATAGCAAGGCGATGGAGAGGACCTCCTGCAGAAAGGAGAAAGTAGTGTTTGATGACGCTGCTTGCGCCGAAGCCATTATTTGCTCGTTGAGGCCAGAGGACGCGCTCCATGAGCGTGTCTGGTACGACATCGGCACCAAGAGTCCCAATGAAGAGGTTTAGAAGGCCAACGGCCAGCGCTGTGTGGGATGTGGCGAGATGGTGAGTGGCCATGGAGGTTCTTTGTACTTGGAAATATGGGGTGGCGAAAGACGATAGAACAAGGTCAATTGGAAATGTTGAGGTGAGATGATATGATGCAATCCAAATCTTGCACAACAGCCTTTATAGGCTTTATGAAGATCTTTTACTAATTATTACGTTCTTGCTGAGTCGTTTCCGGCAGCTGTCCTGGTAGTTTCTCTCAGGTTGAGGGGAGGGGTAGGTCAGAGGAGCCTTAGGTTATGCCTTGCCACTGCACTACAGCTAACACAGAAATGCCTGCAAAATCAGTGTTCAAAATACGCCTCATCTCTTGCCACAACGGACGAGAAGACGCTTGGTTTCTAAGGTTGGTAGTGTTTCATCTCAGCAGAGCAATTAACAACCTGCTCTCGCCAGAAAGGCGGCTGTGTCTAGGGAATAGGGATTGACCAATCATAGAGCGAAATAGGTTGCGCTTGTGCGACTAGTTCGGCCCACAATATCGGGCAAATAAGCGCTCAGCCTCCCCGAAGACCTTCGTTCCAACATTTTGATTTCACATATTTGTGGTGTACGTAAATTGGTGGTGAGTCTCTGCAACGCTGACTAAAAAACCATCAGCTAGAGTGTCGATCGTGGTGTTTGACCGCATAGAATAAGCTTTTTGCAAAATACTTCGTAATTTTGCTTTCCGGAGAGCAACGGGTGAGCAATATTACGTTGGTCATGTTTCTCACGAGATGATTTTACAGCTGTAGCTGAACGGCGTCAAGAAACATCGTTAGTGCTGTACTCCACTCTACTCCACTACGGTACCTTCACCGGTTACAGGTCGATGTAACATCTTATAGTTCAGTAGCATTGTGCTGAGATTCTCACCTCAGGCTCTTGATTTTAGAACCCCCGTCTAGAGGTACCGAAGCGCTCGAGAAGGAGGCACATGCAACGTACACCTGACAAATACGTGATTGTCACGACAGCTTATTCCTTTTATGGATTTTATTCCGGTGTGGACAGGTGAGAGTATGACAAAGTATGACAGCTATGTACTAGGAAAGAGCTATTCCCGGTCAGCTGGGTAGGGTCGATGATGTCTATCGTGCGCGGTCATAAATCATAAATGCGTAATATGCTAAAAAGATAGATTACGAAATTATCAATCCTTATTGTGGCTCGAAATCAGCGTCCCGAGGGTTGATGTTTTTCATTGAAAGAAACCCCAAACTATTCAAAAGAGAAACCCTAATAAAAAAAAGCCCTTGTCAGCCCTGAAGATTCTCATAGAAGGGAATCTCATGGGTTGGGCCATCTACCCGACCACCCAATCCAACTTTACCGTATCCATTAAGACATGTGCACTCTTCGATATCTCATCAACAAAGTTGAAATGCCAAGTCTTGCTTATTTGCCCTGCAACGGATTCCAAGATGACGCCGCTACCATGAATAACCTTCCTTTGTGCATGACCATCGTCTAGAAAACTAGGATAGAAGCAGTACTCAGTGACTACTGAAAATACTTCATGAGGCGACTGGGCAATCCACGCATGTAGATCTATCCAGTTTGGACCTGTTAAATCGCCAAGCTTACCTTTGACCCGCATGTCTTCGGGCAGACTTACTGTGGCCATTATTCCATCTGATGCTTTTTGCCAAGCCATCTGAGCCGGCAGGACTAACTGAATCTTTGCTGCACTTGCTGCAATCTTTTTTGAGCTTATAATACAAGCTGTTGGCATGTGCACTCTCCCAGTCTTATCGATTGTCCAATCATAAAGTGAGCTGTGGGTAATAGTTGGGATTGCTGATCGCCTAAGAGGACTGTTGTCGGAATACCATGCTCCAAACTGGCTGAAAGGCATCATGCTTCCTACCGCATTGTTCCTTAGATGTGCCTCTTTCTTGTACCCAAGATTTAGTCGATAGAAAGTCGCGAAGAAGTCGCGCGGCATTTCTTTGGCAAGTGCATTGACAAAATCCACAGGGTATTTTCCAAGAACCAAGTCTTTCTCTAGGTACTCATGAAGAGCTTCTGGGGTTCCGTACTTGGTGAGCGCATTTTCGTACCATTCTGTCATACCAAGCACAGAAACTACGGCCTCAGCACGTCGATCTCGACAAACTCGGCGATCTCCTAAGGTTATGATCGTAGTCTTGTCAAGTTCTAGGAACTTATCCAGTCCACTCTCGACCCTCCATGTGTCTATCTCGTACAGTGCAACGTGACCTCCCGGTTTCGTCAAATCGATACCTGTCCACACCGTGCGACGCGTAGGAAAAAACCTGTGCCAAATGTTGTTGACAGCTACAAATCCAGCGAATGTTATGGGTGTTTTGTAATCATCCTTTGTGTATGACATGAAGCTCCAATCCGCAGCGCATAGCCACATATCTGGCCGAAGACACAATTCTTGTAGCGTCCACAGAGACGTATACCAAGGATTCAGACTAGCATCTTCGAAGAGCGCCAACTTTTGTCCATTCTCTTGGTGGTCTAGCAGTCCAGTCTTCAGACCGATGAGACCATTCCACGTGTCATCAACCAAAGAGTTGAGCAAGCTCTGCGATCTATCTCCGGACAGTACAAGAGTTTGCAATGCCTGGTATTCTATGGTTTTCCCAAGAAACTCGAAACTGTCGACGTCGTTGAACCAAGCCATTGCATATTTGGCTGAACCAAAGATTCTGGCCTGTCGAGCTATCTCTAGAGTTTTCTCTTTGGAATCGTCGTCTTGGGGTATACATAATAAGTCCAGCCAAACATATGGTGTGCCTCCTGGTATCTTCAAAAGTTCTTTGGCAAGGTGTTCAACTTTGAATCGGCTATTTTGGGGCACATGCCACGGTACTCCATCAACTGAAATGGGTCGGCCAGGTGGTATTTCATCCTTGTCAAGCATCCATCTTCCCCATGTGTGGCTAATAGCTACATACTCAGGCCGAAAGGAAAGCTGTTGAACACGGACTGTGCGAGCATTTTGGCGATCCCAAAGATATCGTGGCAGGTTTTGTAGGCCGTCGACATCTTCGTCCAGCCATGGGCAAGGTTTCCAGACCGGACCATGATCCTCGATATTATATTTCAATCTATCTGTTTTTGAAGGGCAATTTCCTGGTCCTTGATAATCTCTTGCTCCACTCAAGTTGTCCGTCACATGTCGGATGTAGACCTTCCAAGCCAATTGTTGGCAGTATGCGCTAACTGCAGCTCTTTCTTCTGCCTGTCTTCGACCGAGGCGGTCGTGTTCTGTGTCATCAAGGGGACTATAAGCTACGGATTTGACAAAATGGTGAATGAACAGTCTATGCAGCTGCTTGTGGTAGTGATAAGATTTGGAGTCGCTTTTTTGCGATACTTTGTTGCCGTTCTTTGAGGATCTTACCGCCAAACTCAAGTGACCTGTAACTAGATTTATAGCCTCAAGGGTTTTCAATGTAGAAGCGGCATTGCAAGTTTCTTCCTCGAACTTGGTCGTAAATTCGAGGACCATTTGTTGTATAAAAGCAGAGTCAGAGTATCTTGCAGTCCACCAGTCATAAAGGAGATGATATAAGAATCTATGTTTTCCTGAAAGGGGAAGGTAGGGGATTCCGTTGAGGTTTTGAAGCGCGAAATAGTAATTGAGGCGAAACCAGTATCTAGGTGCAATTATATCCGATTCATCATTTTTTTGTGATACAGATTCATACGGAGCAGGAGGCAAAATGGCTGCGGTAGTACCTAACGTCCATCTTTCAGGGAACACGTCGTCTTCAGACCACCGCCACTCTTGTGTAGCAAGGCTACTATCGGTCGGTGTCAAAGAGGTGCTCGCCATCCTATGCGTGGTTCTGGTAGCCTCTATCGATCGCTGTCTCACTTGACACTGATATCCTTTCAGATAAGGACGGATTTTATATGGCACACTGTGTATTGGATTCACTGGACGCGTTCCTCTCTTGAATTTGTTCACACAGGAGTATGCCTAGGCGTCTATTGCGCAACAGCCGGTGTACATAAGTAGAGAGTAACGATGGGTGAGTGATTAACAGTTGTAGTAATTGAAGTAGATATAGATCTACAATCAGATGCGATAAACTCAATCTGAGCAAGTTGAAGTGAGCGGCTCAAGACTGTGTTGCTGGGCGAAAAGTGGCAGATGACACGTCTTACTGCATAACGCTAACGCACCCTTCTGCTTATGGAGATTTAAATATTAACCCAATTTTGTATGTCAGTAAGAATTGATCCAAGTTAAATTGTATCTTTACGAAGTATAATGCCATTATCGTTTCGAAGCGCTTATACGACGCGAACCTCCCAAATCAAGAAGTTGTTCAAAATGCTCGTCTACTTTGAATTTCGGTCGAGGAGACAGAAAAGACTAGGCGTAAAAGATTGATTTGAAGTGCTAACCGAAGTGCGCAACTTAACTAAATCTGCTGGGTTTCATACCATATTCGTAGATAGTGGAAGAAAGAGCGACTTCTCTGTCTCACGCTAACGACTTCGTAGATTTGCGAATAGAATGACGAACTATCGATCGAGAGATATATTGTAATCCAATCTCCATCAATTGAAAAGCTTGCTTCAATCTCCCGGGACTGTATATATGAGGAAAAACAGTACTGGAAAGAACTCGTTAAGAATTCCCTAAAGCCGAATCATTTCAATTACGTTCACCCGTTACCTCCAAAAATTCGTAAGGGCCTTCCTTATCTTGGTTCTCTCGCACAAGCACTAAGAAGCTTGAAATAAAGCTTTTTATTTACTTTTAGATACTTCTTTTGTTCTTGATTTTTGCACACTAGCTGCCTTTGCCGCAATCACTAGAATAAGCCCCGTAAGCGGTAATGCTGCTAAGAAATACCAGCCAAAGGTAACTCTCATGGTCCGAATATCATCTTGCATGCTGAATAGTCCCGACACAAATGTAAGAGGAATGAAAGTAGTTGCGAGCCACGTCAGCCGAGCCAAATTATGGTTCTCCTGGAGCCCGCGGCGGGAATCTTCGATCGATATTTCTGAGGTGACGACGGACGTGAGGCGGTCGACCCGCGATAGTAGTTCGTTCAGGGCATTCAAGACGCGGCGATAATCAGCAGCAATATCTTGCACATCATTACTCTGTGAACTTCCGTTGGTTGCAGGTAAGGATATCAGGCGTGCAGCAGTCGGCAAAGCTTGTTCTAACGTCTCATTTACCATTTCGCGATATACTGGCAGTACTCGCCGCCAGACGTGTAAGCGGTGCAAAGAGCGGTCGATGATGTCTCCTTTGGAACGGAATCGATTCGGCTTCTCAAGTTCCCACTCAATTTGACCAAGACGAGCCTTCGCATATTCGCAGATTACGAGCCAATCTGCGCAGATGGTAAACAAAGTAGGCATCAAAAGCGTGCGATGGTCCTGCTGAGTATTTAGAGTATGTTGTTGAAACCAGGGATAAGTCCCTGTAGCCATTTTGATGGTTTCGAAAAGCGTACTGGACAGCAATGGCTGGACTGGTGTCGCAGATCTGAAACCTGGTGTTGGTAGCCAATTGTCGTGCCCATACCACAATGGATTCCCTTCCTTCACTGTAGGATCTATCAGAACAACAGCAACGGTTCCACCTCCGTTAGTGTTGTCTTTTCCGACCCAAACTACTGTGCGCGTTCTTGTGAGGGAAACGATAGAGTTAGGAGCATCTAAGTAATGCCAGTGATTCTGGTCATCGTCTGGGCGGCGAAGGACGTTAAACGTATTGGACTCTTGGCGTGCGCGCTGAAATGAATCCTCAGACACAAAATACCGTAGCCTCACATTTCGTAGTCGAAACCACTGGCGATGCTCCATCCCGGCTAATAGACGGGGAATCGATACCCATGGGTCGCGCGTATTGAACCAGTTGTAATCGTCAAGATGCTCGCGAAAGAACAGCGGATCTATGTCAAACCTCGAACCAAGCATCTCAATTACCTGTTGTGATAGGTCTTCAACCAAGAACAATCGTGTAGGACACCTTGAGAGACTCGACAAAGTTTCTTCGAGGGCCTTGGGCGACTTGAGATGTAGTGATTTTGGTTGCTGTTGGTCAAAGTATTCTATGAGTGTGATATTTGTTCGCTGCATACGTTCCTCCCTCTCTTTCGGATTGGCTTTCATGTCTTTCCATCGCAATGGAGTTGTTCCGACTTCCATGAAATCGGCAAGATGGCGAAGCGGTTTCCAAGCATTTGCAAGCGATTTGATGTAAGTTAGGTATGGGAGGTCAGCGCTACAGGGAGATATTAGTGGGGCACAGTAAAGCGGTTCCCATCACTCGGCCATACTCACGACTCTTGGAGCTCCCACTCCTGCGCAACTTGGGATCGCTCATAGCAGTCGCCGATGAAATATGGGTCGCCTGCTTCCGGGGTGTGTGGAATAATACTACGAGGAATTTTGGTGTCCGTTACATTAATAACCGCCATGTTGCTAGAAGGCGGTACTAGTTTACTTGTTGTGAGAACAGTTTTGAGGTTAAAGACGTCTGGTTGTTAGGATGTCTTTTACTTAGTTGCTAGAACTAGCTGAGTAAGATGTGCATTGACAATGGGCGCAGCCAAGTTTTGCCGTTCTCATTCGTCCCGCGTCTTTGTCCAAACTCTCGCTGCGCGCCTTACGGACCTAAGCGCCGCATCATTACGTTTTTTGAGGTCAGAGAGTCATACCAATATACTGCAGTTGATCTAGAGAGAATGGCAATGAACATATCAAGCAAGTGAGATCTAGTTTCGCTGTACTTAACGAACGACTTGCCGAATTCTTCACAGTTACTTCCAATCCAATCAGCGTAGGGCTGTACATCTAAGCCCTCAGCCTCCTATTATGGCTTCGCCCCTTGAGGCGCATGGGTCATCCGATGCATCAGCATTGCTCGGTACCGGAAGTTCCCTGGAAATTTACTAAGAAACTACAGCATAGGTGATAAGGTTTTTTTGGTTCCGCCATACACATACATTCACACTAGTAGTATCGGCAGCAGCCAAAATGCTGCCGAATGCAACACCGAGAATTGAATCCAATTTATTAAAGGCTGGAAAAGGACTTTATTCCTGCCACCTAACTCTTCATAGTGGATTTTGAATGGAAGGTTGACATTATATCATATTTAAATTTGAGTCATAACGTCAGACAATTTGTGAAAACGTTAGAAGTTCTATTTTATCCTAGCAAAATAGTCGCATCCACACAATTTATACAACTAGGACAGTTCTCAATTCGACCAAAAAGAACACAAACCAGAATCAGCAGCTGATATTGAGAAACTAATCGTGATGTCCAAGGTTATCGCGGCTGCGTTTACTTGACTAGGGTACGGCAATAGAAAATTAACTTGAACACATATTTCGCAGGAGCGAATAATAGAGTTTTGTACCTCTACGCCATAATTGGCTTGAATGGACCCAATTGACTCTGGATTTCGTCATGGACATGTTAGGAGCAAAATTGTTATGGAATTATTGTCTACTCCGTAAGAGTAGCCTTGCATATAAGTTTCCATAATGGATCCTCTACAACTGTTTCATTTTCTTGAAGTCAAACTACCTTCGAGAAATTGCAAGAATCTTGAGATAACTTTGGGGTTGTAAAGCAAGATATAAAGTCCTGGGCCATATTTAAGCTACCATACTGATAAACAAAGAAATATCGGGAAACTTATAGAGAAGATTTACAGATGAATGGTTGATTGATAAGTGCAAGAAAGAAAAGGCTGGTTTCTTTTCAGCTATAGATTTGTATATCCCTTCAAAAACTTCCATAATATCCCTATATGACTCGCCAATCTACCTCTACTACCCTCGGGAATGAGTTAATACCGTGCGGACTTGAATCTATATATTTGGAGGTGTTGAAAGTCCCTACGTTGATGAAAAGGTTTTCGTCTTTTTTAACTCTCTCCAGAATCACCCCACACCAGCCTTTGCCCGAGTTTTGAAACAGACAAACTGCGTGCTTCTCGGAGTTGGGTCGAAATGATTTCATCCAATCAAACAAATTGTCTGGTAATGGGGGGTAACGGACACCTTTCCGCGCAGGTCCGATATCAGCTTCAATATCCATTGTGTATAGTTCTGGTTCGGGATACGAGGCCAAAACTCCAGCGTTTGATATGGATACTGATCCGTCGCACTCAATGACCCATTGATTCACTGTAGGGTGGTCCACTGGTTGCATCAAAGTCTCAAATATAACTTTCGGATTCTGCACACCCATAGAAAATGGTAGCAATGAACCTCTCATCTTATCCAGCGTGAGATCGTCAAGTACCGAATCTTCAAAAAACACATCTCCCAGGCTGTGCATGGCAACCGAAAAGAAGAACGAAGATCCTATGCGTTGTTGGCATTCTTGAAGAAATTTCAATGGGTATTTTTCCAGTACTAAGTCCTTCGGGCCTTGTTCCAAATTAGTAGAAATATTAATGTACCATTCTGTGGTTCCTAATGCTGACATGACAGCTTTGGCACGATTCATGTCTTCGCAGTACCTCATCTCACCGATAATGATTATGTCAATGGGGGACATATTTAAGAGAGTTCTTAAGCCGCTCGAGCCCAAAAGTATCCTCAGCTCGTAGGCACTGGCAGGCGCATCTTTGAGCTTTGGGGAATGGGGTCTTTCGAAGAGTGCGACAATGTGATCTAACAAGATAGGAACTTGATGTTCTCCTTCGCCAAAACTCAGGATTTTCCAATCTTTATCACATACCACCATGTCAGGACGCAGGCATGCTTCCTGGAGAGTCCAAAGAGATGTGAACCATCGATCCGGAGTGACTGTTTTGCTCTCCTGGTTTTCAAATACCCAAGCGGCCTCTTTGCTACCTTCATCTTCTCCTCTTGAAGGAGTTGTGAGAGTGGATGGTCGGTCCGCTGAATCTCGAATTTGAGGGAGAAATGCAGCAACTTTGTACCGGTCTTCTCCATCCTGACTCAGATATTCGAGAGCTGCCCATATCACTGCAGATCTGAGTTCATCCCATCCACAAATTTGATTTAGCCAAACCACTGCAAACTTTGCCGATATGAAAATGCCAGATTGACGTCCAATTTCGATGTTTTGAAGTGGACGACCGTCTTGAGGAATACAAACTAAATCTAGCCACAAATATCTAGTTGGTTTGGGGAACTGAGATAGTTTTTCAGGTAAAGTTTTGATGTCAAACAACGAATTCGGATCCAAGCATGGTACATCCCATGGCACGCCTGGTAGTCTCACCATTTGATTTCCCAACCGAAAACGACCCCATGTATGGCTTATAACAGTGTACGATGATTTGAAAGGAATATCTTTAAATGGAACTGTACATCGCTCCTGTTTATCCCAAACGTAGTACGGATACTCTTTTTCGGTACGTGTTGACGCAATCCATGGACAAGGCTCAATACAAGCCGGAATATGGGTCTCTAGACGAAATTTTCCCATATGACTGAGTTCCGCATTGATATGGCTTGTATGCGAAAATTCCGGCCTTATGACATCATTGTAGGCTGCCAATGCCATTCGATGAACAGCAGCAGACTCAGCGGCAGTCTGGCGCACCCAGGCAAGGTAAATCATCCGCAACTTCAGATCATCTACTTCAAACTGCTGGAAGATGCTCGTGAACTCCCAATACCAGAGATTGTAGAGCTTCTTCTTGTAAAGATAACGTGCGTCAGCTGGATCCCACTGCGGTAAACCATCCTTCGAGATGACCTCAAATCTACTCTTTTCATCGCATCCATACCACCACCACTCTTCCAGTAATCGAAGTGAAATTTCCTGGACAGATGAAAGTTGTGATAGTAGGTCAGCACGTTGTTCCTGGTTACTCAGCGCCGAGAGGCAGATGTGCCAATTCGATAGTACGGCTTGCTTGTCATGGGGAAGGCAGATACCCGTTATCTTGTCGAATTCATTGCCAATAGGTCCGTTTCTTGACATTGTTGGGGAACAATATTGTAGTAAGTGTTTTGATGAGCAAGGCTCAGGTAGGCTCCAAACTGGGGCTGAAGCCATACAGCGTATGGAGTAGTGGGGCAGTATGCTATTGGGTCGTAGATATCCACTAGCTAGAACTTATAAAGAGAGTGCCAAACTTACAGAACAACATGTCTTATTAAGCTGTTCTTCCAGCTACTCTCTCTTATTGTTAGCTACGTGTAAATTTTCTGTTCCTAGGGCTGGCTGTTAAGAATTAGTCCCAGAATCCTTTATCACTTAGTCACGACCATATAACTTTAGAATAAGTTTCGTCATGAAATGGATAAGTGAAAGCAAAATCAACGACGCTCACAGGTGAAACCATGTGCGGGTACTAGCGTGACGATATGCATTACCTATACTCATGTCTTACTCACCCGTCGTGAAAGGTCATATCAAGAATATGAAGAAGTCAAACTGATCAGTTCTTGATAGTTTCGTTCTCGCCCTTACAAAATTCATCAAGAAGCCTTGTCTAGATATTTGAGGTGCTAGATTTAATTGAGATGAATCATCGCCGCTCTTTCTACAGATCAGATTTTAAGCATGTGAATATTTAATTAAAAACCCCTTTCCTACTTAGCGTCCAATTGTTCTACATCGCAAACTGGAATTTTGGTAAGTATTGAGGTACTAGGTGTCGCAATGAGGAAACAAGTGTGTCCTCTTGCCTTTCTGTAATGTGAATCGTGTTCCAAATCTCAAGGAAGAATTAAGAGAATCCACATTAACACGCACAGGCAAATCTGATGGTTTGAAATAAATTTATTCGTTCCAGGATTGATATCTATACAATTCGTGTGCCCATCATACAACTTATTACTCCCAACCACTCGTGGATCGATTCCGTTTGGTCGAATTGCTTTTGCTGGAGAGATCAGAACTTGTCCTATTCAAGGGCATCAATCCACAGCGTAGCAAATGAGCATTCTGATGCATATTAACCATTTGTTCTACGTGTGCTAGAGCTTCTCCGTATCGTTCGTGACATGTTCGCATCATATTTATAGCTATTGCGTCGTTAGGTTTTGTCTTTAGCATTATATAGGATTCGACCGAATTTTCCTTGCTCTCGGCTTGCAAAAGTCCTTCTCTAATCTGTTCTTCCGTTGTACACCATGAGTGACCTCCAGCATATCGATATACATACATTGCCATGGTTGCATATAGTTGATAACCAACCCACACCATTTGCAAAGTATCGGACATCCATAAAGTAGAGGAAATTAGGCCAACCGGAAAAACAAATGTAAACGCGACAACAATCGCAATTTGGATCTTCTCTCGAACTTTCGAGCGGACAGGGTGACCGAAGTGGCGGAAAAACTGAAGTGCTATAGAGTCGGTGGCTTCCAACATTACAAAACCACCAGCTGGAATTCTAACACCAAATAACTTTACTTCTTCATCTCTTGGAATTTCTGCTGAAGAGTCATGGCTAGCCTTGGGTAAATCGGGTATCTCCAGTGTCTCCCGCTTCACGGTAATGCTAGCACTGACGAGCTTCAATACTAACGGAATCATCCATAATGCAGCAAATGCAGACTTCCAGTACGAAGCAACAATAATCGCAACGATTATAGCTGAGATTTCAGTCGTAATGAGCGCCAGGTAAGTTCGTATTGTAGGAGGGCGCGCATCGTCGTCAACCGTTTTCGTAAACGTTACTTTCTCTTGCATAGGCGTCCGACTTAGCTTCAAATGGCTTACAAATATCTTCTGGCGGATTTTCTGCTTTGGTATCGGTACGTCGCCGCCTTGCTTTTCGTATCGCTCATCTCCAAGCAACGGTGGACGCATCTTCATCATAGCTCGAATAAGAAGCCCATTCCTCACATGCTCATCCTCAAATTCTGATCCTTGATCAAAAGCCCGGTACTTCACTTTTAGATCTCGAAAAAATGCTGTGCCGAGCATGTGACCATTTTGATATCTCTCATACAGGCCGTGCTTATAAAAGTCGTCCAAGGTAGTCAGTGACGCTTTGTGAAGTGGACCGCCCATAGGCATTAGCAAAGCCACTTGAGGGATATGCTTCCAAGTGAAACCGTTATATGCGCGACGAGGCCATAGTAATCGGTCGAAGAAATCGTCAGATGCTACTTCAGTGCCTATGTACCCAATCAAGGTACCCAGAGCATTTAGAGCGTTGCTTGTGTCCGAAGACATCTTTAACTTGAGGATAATACGTCAAACCAATATTCTGGCCGATTTGAGATAATTGATGCGACTAGATTGGATGTGGATGAAGCTGATATAAGAAACAACTAATATATACTTTCCTTTTTCTGGTTATCATTCAGCATGACTAGTGGCTTTGCGGGGCAATAGAGCCTCTCGAGTTGTTCAGATTTACCTTTACACTGCCTTGCACTAAAATATTTAGGTCGTCATAGTCACCGCAATGCATTAGGCCAGCAACGTGGGCTGTTGACAGCCAATCAGCATCCTGCAACCAAACCCTCTTTGACATTGTTCATCCTATAGCAGTTCTGGAACTTTTGTAGTTTAGCTGCTCATGTAGGATCCTTGTCAAGGCGCAGTAGAGGCGCAGCACATGTTCCATAGAAATTTTCTCTGAGGAAGACGAGGCTGAATTCTAATCACCTCGATTGAGTTGACCGGTATCTTGACATACCCTGGAAGTTTGAATAAGATTGGATTGATCAGAGAAGCTAATAGCAACTAACTGTTTTTGGATACTAAAAACGGGCCACTTTGGAGGGGTAGTTGTGTTCGATCTCTACGAACCTAGGGAAAGATGACACGCAGCCCACTGCAAAGTATTTTATATCGCAGCACTGAACTCAGTGAAATACCAATCAACAGCTCCAAAAACCACACCAGATCAGAAGTGCCGAGAAGTCCTCATTCAAAACTTGGACTGCAGATAAATTCATTGTAACTGTGCAAAAGGCGGGGTAGGCTTGCAGTAGTAGGATGGAGCTTGAGCACCACGAAGAATTTCAACATCGAATAACGTGACTATTGCCTATCTACAACTCTGTCGAGAAGGAGGGAACTAGACAAAACAGATCTTTTACTCAAATTGAATGTGTTTTTCAATTTTCAATAAAATAAAAGTCAATGAAGAGTAACAAATTACGCTCAGCTTAAGTCTAAATCCAGGATGAACTTGTGCAAGATTTAAACCACATCCTTCGCATCTATAATGAGCACTACAAGGTATAAAAATAGTCAAGAGTTGCTTACTGCATGTCTTGGCTTCAACACACAAACAATTACTGGCCTTTACCCAATCTTTTTTCTTCCCTCCATTTTCAAGCATTATATTTGAATCGACGGTATTGAAAATGGATCTCAACGAAGAAGAACGCCTCCTGCAAAAATGGCCGCGTCGGCTACTCCATGTCCCTACCATGACATCGCACAGATGGCGAGAAGGCAACATCTATGGTGGTGTAGTTGCACCAAGATACAACGCTATCTCATACACCTGGGGGCGCTGGAGAATCAGGGACAGCGACCATGAACTAGATTATGTGGAAGCCATTAGTATCAAAGGCACCGAATGGCTTATCCCACGAATTCATCCGACACATTTCACCGCAAAACAATTTCACGAAGCTATTAAAGCAGCGACACGCTCACCTTATCGATTTCAAGATCTACCAAGCGAGATGCTGGCTGCTGTAGACTTTGTGTGGCTCGATGTAGCTTGCATTGACCAGAGGGAGTCAGAGCCAAGGTCTGCAGCGGAGATTGGGTGTCAAGCTGCAATTTTCAATGGAGCTCAGAGCATGTTTATATGGTTGACGACAAAAAGTATGGCAAACTTTGAGTCGCTAATTGGATCAACTGCAATAATCAGCCAATTTGACCAAGACGCCGATGAGCTTGAATGGAGTGCCGGATTAGATGGGAGTCAGGAAAATAGCTATGACGCAACTCTGAATATTCCAGCAGATAATCCTGTCTGGAAACTGTTTCTCGATGTCTTTAACGATCCCTGGTGGTCGTCTCTATGGGCTCTTCAAGAATCCTACATGCGAGCGGACGCCTTTTTACTTTCTAGCAATGGTCAACTGATAACTTTCCCACGATCGATGAAACCGTACTATCCCTGGCGGTTTTCTGATCTTCTCATGGCATCCGACAAACTTTCCAATGCTTGTGAGCAGGCAAATATTGATACTCCAGAACCTCACTATACAAGCATGTTGGAGATATACGCGGAAAACGGCCTTCGGGCGCTTGCTACTCGCAACCCTATTGCAACATACGAAGCAGCCAGCAAACGGCAGACATCGAATCAAGTCGACCGTGTCTATGCGATCCAACAGATTTTCAATTGCCGCATCGGCAACTCTACGATTCAAAATGCGTCAACACCACAAGTTTTTTCGCTTGACGACCTCGAAGAGCAGCTGGGTATAGAACTCCTCGGCCGATTACCCGTCTCCAGTCAGTTCCACGTGTTCACAAAGCCAACCACACTGGTATCGCAGTGGCATCTGCAACGCCATTCTGTGGTTCCGCGGGAGCCAGCAACCTACAACTGCTATATGGATGAGACTTCGCCAAATATGGAGCAAAAATGTAGTTTCACCACTTCGGCCATTCCAGCGAGATGTGAGAGAACAATTGAACTACAGGGGCTCGCAATGCCCCTGGAACGCCTGGTACTCGCTACGAGAAATCTCAATACTGAGCAGAATCACGGTTCTACTGACCGCTTCAGAACTGAAATGAGATTGTACTTGGACGCATCACTGAGCAATGCTTCCCCGCTGATAACTCATCATGCCGGAAATCCTGAAGATAGCATCGTTAACTTTCTCCTCGGTACCTATCCCGCACAGGATCTCAGTGTCATTTGTTTAGGTATCGCATACGGGTTCTACTCGTGTCGCGTATATGGGGTATTAGTCTTGGCCCAGCAGGGAGCATGGAAACGACTTGGAATATGTTTCTGGGAGACAACCAACGACCAGTCAAGCACAACGATTTCTTCGACAGTTGAGTTGAATGCGCTGTTTCAGCAACTAGTGGGTGTTGGTTGGGATGCTGTAAGCGGGGTGTATGGCAAGACTATCCATTCTAGATAGTAGATTGCTCATTTATACATTAATGGCAATTGTGGAGCGGTAGTTGTCGGGAATGTATCTTGTAATCATTAATTTCACGACTCCAATCAATTACTTCCATTAGTTGTAAACAGTGATAATCTCTTCTCGAGGTCAACGTACCCAGTCTCTTTACTTTATGCATAAGAAAGCTGCTTCTAATGACTCATCTGATATAGGGTATAAAGAAGAATATGCAAGAGGAACATTGATAATGACAGCATCGGAAAACCTTCATATGGTTCATTCTTTTTGCGCATAGATTTACATTTTAAGCCGTCCACTTCAACACCACTTCAACATTCTCACGCCCAACAACACCCTCCTCAACCATCTGCTCCACAACTCGCTCTACATCCGCATTCCTCCCCTTCCAGTTCTCTTTGATCAACCCTGACCCACTCGCCACTTCCTTCAAAATCTCCGCAACAATCGCTTTTGCGTCAGCCGTCCCACGCACTCCCGCAGCCCCAGCTCTCTCTGCATAGCTCCTCGCACCACGATAGAACACCCCCGCGTTGGTAACCAACACGGTCTTACTCTTCACCCACGCCGGCTTCGCGCCCTCGAACATTGCCATCCGGAAGCGGAACAGATCAACGTCTCCTCTTGCGAGGAACACGTCCGCGAGCCGCGACGGAGAGAGGAATGAACTCTGCGGCGCGGAAGATAATTGAGTCAGGATCGTCTGTGCTTGTGTGAGAGCCGTCCACTGAATTTCAATGTCTGCGGCAAATGTCGGGAAAGAGGGAGTGTACTGTGTCCCGTCTGCGAGCGCAGAGGCGAGGTCCATTAGTGCGTCTGCGTATGCGGATTGGATGTTTATGGTTGCAAGGTTTATTGTGGGACCGGCACTTTTGGCCAGAGTAGTGAATGTCGATTCGACAGTTTGGGCGTATGCGGTGGATGTTGAGCGCCCGCTACGGTACATGGCTTCGGTTATGCTGGACTGGAAGTTGGCGGCAGCTAGAATAGCGTCTTCCGTGGGTGACGTATCGGCTTCTTCTGGAGCAGAGGTGGAGCTGATAGACAATGTGGGGCCAGATTTAGGTTCGTCTGGGATGACTGGAGACGGCGAGTTGGAGATGAGATTGAGTAAAGCAGGAATTTTGTTCTTTGCTGTATCGAGTCCATCCTGTGCTTTCTTCTCTATGCTTGCTAAATCAAGGGGACTATAAAGTCCGAGAAGCGTCGTCAAAGCACCTAATTGTGCCGTACACGTCTCCAGGATACTTTCGGGTGTCAGTGGTTCTTCGACTGTTGCCCATTCCTCGGGTCCTTCTGCTTCTGCTGATGTTGAATCCGTCTCCTCATCTTCCTCCTGTTCCTGCGGTTGCTTCGCTCTCTCTCCCTCCCACGCCTCCCGATACTCGCCTGATGCCTGTGCTTTTTTGATATCTTCCTGCATCTGCGAATATTCCCTCTCTTGGCTGTCTAGACATTTTGTGAATAGATCCACAGACTCCTCGAGCAGGGTCCTAGCCGAGGGGCGAGCTGATTCCAAAGGCCCAGCATCGAGAAGCGCTTCCGCAAGCGACGTCAAGACTTGTGCGGCGTTGAACAAAATATCTGTATTTTCCGGATTGAGGGATATAGCATGTCGATGTGAGAGGAGCGTTGCTTCGAGAAGGGCATTACGGGATCCAAGATGGGGGTATATGCGCGAGTCTTCTGTAATGTGGAATTCGAGGTTTGCTCTGCTGCTGATTAGAATTTTGTATTCTTGTTTGACATATTTCTTGAGAAAAAGAATATTTGCTACTACATACTTGTTGTACGCCAGGTCAAATGAGGTAGGGTATCGACGCAATCCCTCGTTGTACGTATCTAGTGCGCGAGTGAAGAATCGCGCGGCTTTTGCTGCGTCACCAGCGCGCCATTTTCCAGCGGCTTGTTCGTGATCATCAGCAACTTCGAGGAAGTCATTTTCAGACTGTGGAGCTGGGGCCTGGGCTTTGGATTTTGGCTTAGGCTTTAAGAGGTTCTTCTTTGGTGGCATAGTTTTGATGAGAATCGTAACCCGTGATGTGTTAGGAGTAGAGGCAAAGCATGTACGAGCGGGGTAGTTTAGATTGTTTGCAGTTTCCTTTCGTAGTCGGTTGTTTCAAAGCCTCCTTGCAGTTATGTGGCAATGGGATGAAAATCTACTAAATCATCATCTCCATGGATGACCTCACAGAGCTTTGTAACTTTTTTATGACGTGCCCCACTTCCCATCTGCCCCGCTCGATCACATTCCAGCTCACCTCATCTTCTCCGCATCAAAGTCATCCCATAACCTCTTCTTATCAAGCAGAAACCCTTTGTTGTCAAAAAGTACACCCTCACCCCTTAGTAATTCTAATTTCGATGTTTGATTTTGCCCGCTCGGCACGTTTTCCCAATCTCCTTTAAAGCCGCCGACGAACTACACATACCACTTATTAGCTCCCCACTCATAACATGCATCATCTCCAATTCTCCACATTCCCAACCCGCGAATTTAGGAAAACCGTGTGCATAAATGGAAAAGGTCAAATACGCACTCCAGTACTAGCAATGCAACGATGACAAGGTATCTCGGGCGCAAAAGGGTTATTTCGAAGTGCCCCGCCGACAGCGCGAGGAGAGCTTTGGAGCGCTTTTGAAAGGGCAGCATAAGTGGTTATACGGCCCAAGGGAATCTGCTGGAGGAGCGCATAGACGCGTTCTTGGTATTCTGTGACCTTTTGTTGCTGGGCAGACATGGTGCGTGTTTTGAATATTGATATATGATGTGTATAAAGTGTTTAGAAAATGTTCCTTGGTGAGACAAGTTGAAGGGGAGTGAGACGCGTAGTTTGGCGGCGTGGCTGGCGCGTGGTCACGAGGGTGCTTTGGAAGTGGCCGTTCACAGGCAAGACTAGTGCTCGTGTCTGTGCGAAACTAAATTAGCTGGAGATTGCGGGCAGATATGGGGCAGCTGGTTATACGAGAAACGTCCGGAAAGTACATGCCGAGCCGTCCATGCATAAACAAGATGATGTGAAGTCAAGAAGGTGTTTCTCAGAGCGAGACAATAGTTTCGTGAACATCAGCAACAACAAGCATATAAATGTAAATCAATCTATGGTGTAGATTATGGATGAGCTTTTAAGGTGGATTAAATCGTGAGCTATAGCTAGACCACCCGTACGTCATCGTGATCATTTCATCCATTATTTTTAGCTCTGTTATAAAACATTAAGATACCCTCCCACGTACTTAGTACACGTAGCGGAAGTTAGGGTTCTCCCTATCAGTCAAATCATCGAAACCATGAGTGGTGCTGATCTCAGAGCCAAACTCCCTGTCCTTGCGCTTGTTGCGCATAGTCAGGTTGAAGCGCAGGAAGACAATGACGCCAACAAGGACGGAGTAGCAGGCAAGGTGGACGGTGAACGCCTTGCGGTAACGAGGAGCGTCACCGTCGAAGAAGATTTGGGGACCCGCAGCATTGCCTGCACACCAAGCAACAAAGTTCATGGTGATACAGATCTGGGAAGTTGTCAGATAGTGTGCAAATAATTGAGGGTGTGCGGTAACTTACACTCTTCTTGGTGGAACCTCCAACATTTCGCGTCAGCATGGACATGCCCAGACCTTGTGCAGCCCAGAAGGTGAAGACGATGTAGTAACTGATAAGAATGCCAGCGCGGGTACCGTTGTTCGTATTCTTAACAATCATGATGACGATAGTACCAATAAAGGATCTAAAAGTGTAAGCAACAGGTTTTATGGAGGGTAAATTGCAACTTACGGAATCAGGAAGCAGGCCATGGTGAGGAGGTTCTGATTAGTCCTCTTAGTCATATATGCGGAGCCCATAAGAGTGATGATAATCACGACACCGAGTACCATGGCGAGGAGCTGGGTTTCCAAGACCGAAAATTGGAGGCCCTTGATGATGATCTGATAGAAAGCACCGAGACCAGAGGTGGGGATCGTTGTGCAAATCTGAATCATCATGTAACAATATGTTTGGGGATCAAGGAAAGCCTCCTTGAGTTGGTAAGCTCGGAACTTCTTGTTCTGGAGACCAGTCTGGTTGGAGCGAACACGCTCGACCAGAAGCTTCTTGTCCTCCTCTGACCAGCACTTGGCACGCATAGGGCTGTCTGTCAAGGAATTAGAAAAACGTAAAACAGATAAGTCTAGCAGGATTAGAACATACCAGGAAGCCACCAAAGTACGAAAAGACCCCAGCAGAATGAAAAACATCCATAGGTGATGAATATTGCTTGCCACGACCTGATACTGGCGGTACCTGGGTTGATTTTGAGGCTAGGATGCCTGATGTGAGTGAAAGCATACGCAAGCAGGCCGCCGACGATCTGCTGCGCTCCGTTCATCATATACCAGTAGGTAACCACCTGGGCTTGTTCCGAACGCTTGTACCAAATGGAACTCATAAGAAGGAAAGCCGGTTGGCAAACAGCTTCAAAGATACCGAGTAGAGTTCGAAGGGTGACAAGCGCAGGAAAGCTGAAGCAGAGTGAATGGCAGCACAGTACGGTACTCCATGCCAGAATGTTGAACCCAAGATATTTTGCGATTGGTACACGCTGGATAGTCCAGTTGGTCGGGTATTCAACTATGAGAACGGCAATGTAGATGGCCGTAGTGAGCCATCCCCACTAGAAGGTGTCAATATATCGTTTTCGGCCCGTATTGATAAGATTTATTACTCACGTATTTGTTTTGCTTCAAAATGGGAATGTCATCGCGAATTCCCATAATGGAGGTGAAAGACATTGTGCCCTTGTCCAGAGCCTGCAGGAAATATGTGAAAACCATGACAGGAAGCACACGCCTGTCGATAAGGCTCTTCAGGCGCTTGTTCTCCTCCTCTGAGATCTCAATATCTCCTGTAACGTTTGCATATTTGGCCACTTCATTGTCAATACGATCGAAGTTGACGTGATCTTTCTTTTCGTCTTCAGCGGATAGGACGCGCTCGACTTGGTTGAGGTCCGACTTCTCGGTGGGGTAGGTGTTGACGGCGTCGGGAGAGGCGTTAACGGCCTCGTGACTAGCTTTAGCCATCTTGACAGCACTTCCAAGTATTGACAATGGAAATAAGTGCCTCGAGATAAAAGAGGATGAAAGGACTCGCACTGAGCTGCCAGAAAGTGGAGTTATTGTCGAGGTATTTCTACTCTACCCCGTATTTGACTGCTCCGTCCCTGGTCCCCATACCCCGGCTTGTTTACCCCATGTGGGCAGATTGACTCCGCAAAAGCTGGGATGGAGCTGCAAACTAGTGTGTGGCCTGCCATCTATCACAACATGATATTCCCGGCGCGGTTCAGCGTAGGATTGCAGCATCCAAGCGGCGCCTATCGGACTCCCTGAGTCGTTAGCCTCCAGAGTTTGCTGACCCCGCGGTCATGTCGTCCAAACAGAATGTGGAGTGCGGAGACTTGGTCCTGTGCTTGATGCCAGTGTGGAGGCGCCACCTTCTTGGCTCATTAACTTGTCCGGTAGACTGTCGGTGCAAAGAAGCCCGAACGGCGCCATTGAATGGCTCGGCGCGCACAGGTGACTATTTCAACTCGTGTGAGTAACAGGCGAAGGCTTGGTAACAGGAATAGACGGCTGGTGGAAGATTTTGTCCGCACCAAACATGGCTTCCTCAAAGTTCATGACCGCTAGCTTTCCCAGGGTCCCTCCACAGTCATTTCGGGTGAGCGGGTGGCCCCAGTGTTAAACGGTAGCAGAGTCGGTGTGAAAAGGCTCGAAAGTCGGTGCATTGTCAGGCGAGCGCGGCTACCCTTCCCTTTCTAGAGACTTCACCGTGACTTCCAAGACGTCTCGGTGGTGAGTTTTGGAACTGTACAAGAGCCGCCTTTACCAGGAACCCATCGTTGGGAGCTCCACGTGTCTCCCGACAAGCGTGTTATTGTGGAGAAGGTCGTGTGTCGGTATAGCAAGGCACGATGGCAGAGAGAGCATGTCATTTTGATTTAATCTTTGTGTCTGGAGCCCCAATCTGCTTCTGAAGCCTGCTCCACGTCTTTCCTGCAGCTACGCGTGACCCTCCACTTTTCACACTCAGAATATAGGCTCTGCTTGCCTCATCGCAGTTCCATTGCTCTTGCAACATACTCTGCTCGTCTCCAGCGCTTTAGCTGCCACACAAGACGCGTTCAATCTTCCCTCTTTGCCCAACATGTCCACACTCACTATCCATGGCCTCACAAAAGCCACAATCGATGAGAAGATCCAGCTTCTTACCCACAACCTCATCAACATCAACGACACAACCGGCGAATTTCTGCTAAAGCTCGACGATGGTCGTGTCATCGACACCAAAGGCTGGGACGGGTGGGAGTGGACACACGGCATTGGACTCTACGGGCTCTGGCACTACTACACGCTCACTGGATCTCAAGCGACCAAAGACATCATGCTGGGCTGGTTTGAGAAGCAACTGAGCAAGGGCACAACAAAGAACATCAATACCGTGAGCCCGTTTTTGACGCTTGCGTACCTGTACGAGGAGACTGGCAACAAGACATATGTCCCTTGGCTGGATACATGGGCCGAGTGGGTCATGCACGGCTTGCCGAGGACAAAGTTTGGCGGATTCCAGCACGAGACGTACAACTCATTCAACAAGGATGAGCTATGGGACGACACGCTGATGATGAGCGCCCTGCCCCTAGCCAAGATTGGGCTCGTGCTCAACCGCCCAGAGTACGTAGATGAGGCGAAAAGGCAGTTTATGCTGCACTGTCAGTACCTGTTTGACACAAGCACGGGGCTTTTCTTTCACGGGTGGAAGTGGGAGGACAAGGAGGATGGAGTGGTGGGGCACAATTTTGCAAAGGCAAGGTGGGCGAGAGGCAACTCGTGGCTCACAATCGCGATCCCCGACTTCATCGAGCTGCTCGACCTGAAGGAGTCAGACCCAACAAGGCAATTCCTGGTTGGCATTCTGGAGTCGCAGTGCAAGGCGCTTGTCAAGCTACAGGCGGAGAACGGCATGTGGCGCACACTGCTTGACATTCCCGTCAGCGAGGGCTCGTATGAAGAGGCATCTGCGACGGCGGGCTTTGCGTACGGCATGCTGAAGGCGTGCAGGAAGAGGTACATTAGCGGCGACGTGTTTCTGGATTCAGCGGTCAAGGCCATCAAGACTGTGATTGGCAAGATCGACGGCGATGGCGAGCTGCAAGAGGTCAGTTTCGGCACTGCGATGGGACACACGCTGCAGCACTACAAGGACATTCCCATCACCAGCATGCCGTATGGACAGGCAATGGCCATTATGGCGCTGGGAGAGTACCTGAGGACGTTTATTTAGAGAGCGGGCGGCAGATAGACAATGCAACGACTGAATGAATGAATGCACGAATGATGCAACTGCCTGCCCACGCGCTCCGCTCGACTGCACTGCACTGCACTCCACCCCCCACCACTCACCCCCTCGCCTGCACGCACAATGGCAAGCTGGCTGCGGCCTTGCGGGCAGTGTTTACGGTGGATGCCTGCGCGCAGCATGGCAATTGCCCGCACAACGCGACGATAATGAGCTGCGGCGGCGGGCGCGTTGGGGCGGTGAGGGGCAGCCCCCGCGCCCATTGGCTGTGCCGAAGCTTCTCTGTGTTTCTGCCGCTCTGTCTAGAAGATTCTCGAGCTCCACACAAAGCCTATATGAGCCCCGGCGTCTTCCTCGCGCCTTGCAGTCTCTGTTGAATTACTCACTCCCATCTCCTTCACACTTGAATAGACACTCTTGTCTGCAGGCTCGCTCTCACCTACACGCCACTAGAAGAGCTCACTCTTAACCCCGCCCCCACCGAGTTTGTACGTCTTGCCTTGCACTGCCTGCCTTGCCCGGCCCTCTACTGAGGCACCTGCGAGCACGCTCTGACCCCACCCCCGCAGTCCCATCACACACACCCCGCCATCATGTCTGCGGAAACCTTCGAGTTCCAGGCCGAGATCTCGCAGCTGCTCGGCCTCATCATCAACACGGTCTACTCCAACAAGGAGATTTTCCTGCGAGAACTCATCTCCAACGCCTCCGATGCCCTCGACAAGATCCGCTATGAGGCTCTCTCAGACCCAAGCAAGCTCGACAGCGGCAAGGACCTCCGCATCGACATCATCCCTGACAAGGAGAACAAGACACTCACCATCAAGGACACTGGTATTGGTATGACCAAGGCCGACCTCATCAACAACCTGGGTACCATTGCCCGCTCCGGCACAAAGCAGTTCATGGAGGCCCTGACCGCCGGTGCCGACATTTCCATGATTGGTCAGTTTGGTGTTGGTTTCTACTCTGCCTACCTTGTTGCCGACCGCGTCACCGTCGTCTCCAAGAACAACGATGACGAACAGTACATCTGGGAGTCCAGCGCCGGTGGCACCTTCAAGATCACCGAGGACACCGAGGGCGAGCAGATCGGCCGCGGCACCAAGATCATCCTCCACCTCAAGGACGAGCAGATGGACTACCTGAACGAGAGCAAGATCAAGGAGGTTGTCAAGAAGCACTCCGAGTTCATCTCATACCCCATCTACCTTCACGTTGTGAAGGAGACCGAGACAGAGGTCGAGGATGATGAGGCCGAGACCACCGAGGAGGGTGACGAGAAGAAGCCCAAGGTTGAGGAGGTCGACGACGAGGAAGAGGAGAAGAAGAAGAAGACCAAGACCGTCAAGGAGTCCAAGGTCGAGGAGGAGGAGCTGAACAAGACCAAGCCCATCTGGACACGCAACCCCCAGGACATCACCGCAGAGGAGTACGGCTCCTTCTACAAGTCGCTATCCAACGACTGGGAGGACCACCTCGGCGTCAAGCACTTCTCCGTTGAGGGTCAGCTCGAGTTCCGCGCTATCCTCTTCGTTCCTAAGCGCGCACCCTTTGATCTCTTCGAGACCAAGAAGACCAAGAACAACATCAAGCTCTACGTCCGCCGCGTCTTCATCACTGACGATGCTACTGACCTCATCCCTGAGTGGCTTAGCTTCGTCAAGGGTGTTGTCGACTCTGAGGACCTTCCCCTCAACTTGTCTCGTGAGACTCTTCAGCAGAACAAGATCATGAAGGTCATCCGCAAGAACATTGTCAAGAAGACCCTCGAGCTCTTCAACGAGATCGCCGAGGACCGCGAGCAGTTCGACAAGTTCTACAGCGCCTTCGGCAAGAACATCAAGCTTGGTATCCACGAGGACTCCCAGAACCGTGGTTCCCTCGCTAAGCTCCTGCGATTCAACTCGACCAAGTCTGGCGATGAGTTGACCTCGCTCACCGACTACGTTACTCGCATGCCCGAGCACCAGAAGCAAATGTACTACATCACCGGCGAGTCGCTCAAGGCTGTGCAGAAGTCACCTTTCCTCGACACCCTCAAGGACAAGGGTTTCGAGGTTCTCTTCCTCGTCGACCCCATTGACGAGTACGCCATGACTCAGCTCAAGGAGTTTGACGGCAAGAAGCTCGTCGACATCACCAAGGACTTTGAGCTTGAGGAGACTGATGAGGAGAAGACCCAGCGCGAGGCTGAGGAGAAGGAGTTCGAGGGTCTCGCCAAGAGCCTCAAGAACGTGCTCGGCGACAAGGTCGAGAAGGTTGTCGTTTCCCACAAGCTCGTTGGCTCTCCTTGCGCCATCCGTACCGGCCAGTTCGGTTGGTCCGCCAACATGGAGCGTATCATGAAGGCCCAGGCTCTCCGTGACACCTCCATGAGCTCTTACATGTCTTCCAAGAAGACCTTTGAGATCTCGCCAAAGTCGTCGATCATCAAGGAGCTCAAGCGCAAGGTTGAGGCTGATGGTGAGGAGGACCGCACCGTCAAGTCCATCACCCTGCTTCTCTTTGAGACCTCTCTTCTCGTCTCTGGCTTCACCATTGAGGAGCCTGTCCAGTACGCTGAGCGCATTCACAAGCTTGTCTCGCTCGGACTCAACGTCGACGAGGATGTTGAGACCTCGACTGAGGAGGAGGCCAAGGCTGATGCCGAGGCTCCTGCGGTCAGCGAGAGCGCCATGGAGGAGGTTGACTAAGCGTATCGCTTGTCTTGCCTCGTTTCGCGAAAAGTTTGGTCGGCGCTTTGATATCCCTTTCATGGTCATGGCTTTTCCTTTTCTTTTCTCTCTGTCTCACTTGCATGGCAGCTTAGCTTAATCTACGGCAACGTCATAGAATAGCTGACTGATGGTTCACGAAGTAAATGGATATCCCGAAATGTACCTTAGGTAGACTCACCTTTGGGCGGCTTCTGAGTGTTTTTCTCAGGTAGCCGGTTCATGAATGATGAAATGTTCAAAAAAGTTGTTTTTTGTTGACACTGTGACTGGATGATTTGACTTGATGGATTTTTTAATTGCTAGTTGGAAAAAACTCTAAGCCGCCATATCTTGTCAGTCTTACGTCGTGCTGTCAGTCCCACTAAACACCTAAACGAGCGCATGCACTTGTTACAACTAACATTGGAAATGAAAGATGGTGCTTTGGGACCCTCTTGTATTTACTTCACCCCCAATCATCCTCTGATTCTAAACCACACTATGCCCTGTCTCGAAGTATATCCGAAAGACGAGTCGGCTGTTTCCTTGCTTTCAGTGGGTAGGTAGGTGTATTGTAGCGAACGATTTCAATATTGAATAAGCAACCATGCCATTACGCAAATAATAACAATAAAAATTCAAGTATACCTCTTTCCCGCTGGGGTCCTCACTAGTTTTTTTTCCCACGTATATCCCTGATACGGGGGGAAATCGATATGATTGTGGCGTGGGCTGCACTTTTTTTGTTTTGTTTTTAGAACTGACAGGTGAGTGATGTGGATAGATTCTTTTTAATTAAATTTGGAATGCAAAGAATGCAGTGTCATCACGACGTATTGAGGGAGTTGCTAGGCCATACGAATGCGTTTTCTGTTCATAATTAATTGACTGTTTTAAGATGAGAATGGAAGGAAGGAAGGAAGGAAGGAAGGGGAGGCGAGGCGAGGAAGTGTCATGCTGAATTATAGTAGAGAGTGAAAGTTGCTACCCTTATAAGTTATTGTACATGCATTCATCTCTCTCCGTCACATCACCCACGTCAGAGATCGTCAGGTATGTCTTTGAAGATTTCCATGGATTGTAGTGGAGCGATTCCCCCTTTCCACATCATTGAATGTCGAAGATCTAAAATATGTATTAGACGCTCATAATGGAAAGTTTCTGGATCAACATGTCTATACTTCAAGGTTGATACGCTTAAATGAGGAGGAAGAAGAAGTGGCAATATAGGTCAGTTACCCAGCACCTGATATCGTAACTCTGGGTGCTGCCGAGATGACGGGGTGGGGAGTTGGAAAGGTTAGTAAAGCATTGGCTAATTGCTGTTGTCTGGGGTGGGTCGATACGGATATGGGGGGCCCAGGTGGGGAGGCTGCCGAAGACGCTAGAGGAGGGTGCGAAGATTCCGGTGAGGTTGGCGATTGGGGAGTTGGGGACCGATGGGGATTGGGATGGTGGGATTGGGAGTTGGGGGAAGGAGACGAAGAGGGTAGGTGGGAGGTACTTTGCGAATGATGGCGTGGCGGATAAGGGGCGGGGGAGAGTGAGGGAGCGGTAGGATAGGGGAGAAGCTGGAGAGTTTGCCAATGAGTGATGAGGAGTGAGAATATTTACAAAGTCCTTAAACAAAGCGAGATCTACTCACGCGAAAAAATACCACTTTTGTGTAAAGATAGGCAATGTCTTTATCTTGGGTATCAGTATATAAACTTTTTTTGTAACCATCCAGGGACTGAGTTACTATCCAGCCACAGCCAGCCCCATCCAAATCGCTTTTTATTATTTTAGTCCCAGTACTTCAGTGCACCGTTCAAATCGCCCGTAACAAGCTTCGACGTCTCCCTTGGATGCCACTGCACAGCCAGGATAGGCGCATCACTCGCCTGGATCTTGTGCCACATCTTGCACGTCTTCCAGTCCCAGAAGCATACGTAACCGCCGCTATCTCCAGAGCTGATAAACTGCCCATCTGGACTAATGGCCACGTCCGGTGCGTATCCAGCCACGTTGTGGCCCCGGTAGCTCTTCTTCCGGTTTTGTCTAAATCTGTCCGTAGACGAGTAGACGGTGATTTGGTTGTCAGAGGACTGGAAGGCGACGTATTTGCCCGAGGGGTGGGGCGCGGAGCGGACCATGGAGAACATGTAAGGCTCGGCGATGAACTTGATTGGGACGGGGATGCCGTATTCCCATGCTCGGAGGGACTTGTCGTCTGAGGTGGTAATGAAGCGGCGGTTCTGAGTAGAGTTAGAAATTGCGATTTTATGAATGGTAGGACTACTTACCTCGTCGCAGAATGTAATCGTATTGACTGGACCCAAATGATGGTCGTACTCCTGAACCATCTCTCCGCTTCGCGTGTCGTACTGCAAAATCTTCTTGTCGCTCATACCCGCCAGGAACTCGTGCGGCGTGCTGGGGTTGATGCGCACCACGTGCGGTGTCTTTCCAGTTGTGAATTTGTTCAGGCATTTACCAGTCTCCGTGTCCCACAGCTTCATGTAGCGGTCGTAACTTGCTGAGATAAACTGTGTTCCGCTTGGGTTGAAGTCGATGTCGTTTACAGATTTGGTGTGACCAGAATATGTGCGCAGAAGCTCTCGCTGGTGGTATGTGTCCCACAGCGCAATCTTGGAGTCGGTCGAGGCAGACAGAAGTAGATGACCGCTGTCAGGGAAGAAGCGCACCTGGGTGATGGACTTGGTGTGGTACTTGTACGTGTGGAGGAGCTTCTTGGGGATGAAGCTCTGGGGCTCGTAGTCGCCAGTGAGCTTGATGTCGACATCTGCACGTGGTTAGCTGTTGTGTCGCATCGCATAGCATCGCGTCTCGTAAACGTACCCGTGGGCACATGCATATATGTCCGCCCTTGGTAGTCGTACTGCTGGCTGCCCACAAACTCGCTCGTCTCTCCCTCAGCTTCCGTGTCATGGTAGTCGGTGCCTGCGAGCTTGGTCGACGCCGCCTCGGGATTGCCCTCGATCTCGTCTTCCTCGTAGACTATCTCGACCTCTTCGTCGCTCCCATACTCGTCGTCAGACGCAGCATCTGGCCGTTCTTCCTCGAACCGCGCCCAGGGCCCCTTGTATGCTCCAGCCCCAGAAACAACTCCCAGGTCGCCCTTGCCCTCGCGCTTCCTCTTCTTGGAACTTGCGCTCGCTTCAACGGCGCGATGTCCTTGGCGGAATGTGTGGTCGCTGATATATGTCTCGGCCGCAAAGCCAGTCGGGACTTTGCCGGCACCGCCTGCAGGCATGCTGGACGGATTGTGCGTGGGGGGGAGGATGAGGGTGCGAGTGAGGTGCGAGTGAGGTGAGGTGAGCTTCACTATCGAGGCGAACAATGTACAGTTTCGCGATGCTTGCGTCGCGACTAGCGCGTGTGCCAAGGCCTGCATCATAGCCGCCGGCTCCAAGCTGCATGCAACGATACAAGGTGCAGTAGCGTACAAGGTACTTTATTTACGTTTACACGATTCTAACAATCAACGCTGTCATGATCCATCAGAGCGTAAGATCCTCCAGTTCGAAAAGTCTGCCCGTTCCCATTTCCAGTCCAACCCCAACCCCGCCCACCATGCCTCCTCGTGTCTCGTCAAATCCAAGAAACCACTCCTCCAATGCTATACCATTATGTATGCGTGCGCGACTTCCAGATAGTCGAGTCGGGTATCCTTTGCCAGTTCGTATTCGTCTCATATCCATAGCCATGGCCATGCTTGCCGGCCTCTGGGAGCACCGTCGGCCGTTGCAATCAGGCACTGTCTTGAAAGAGCAAGGTGCGCTCCTAGTGGGTCTCGTCGCGGATGAGGGCAACAATCATGCTGTAGAGGTAGAAGAAGAACATGAGCAGGTGGAAGCCCAACTTGATGAAGGATTCCTGCGTCATGTGAGCCAGGCGCACTGTTTGCAGTGAGCTAGAATCATACCTTCTTGTGCACGTTGAGCTTCCTGAAGATCTCTGTCGCATCCAGGAGATGTTGGTTCTCAAAGATCCTAGTCAAGTCAGCGTTGTGGTTTGCAGCACCCGAGGCATCCGTGCACGTACTTCTTCGCGTTCCAGGCCACCAGCGGCAGGTTCAAGATGAGCGCAATCCAGTAGCCGTTGATCAGGAAGAGGAAGGTCAGGAAACCGTGGACAGCAGCTTCGGGGACAATGTATGTGTTGAGGCGGTTGCACAGGTCGATGGGGTTGATGTAGTCGCTGGCGCATGGTTAGCAGGGCCTCGGAGCGAGTGTGATTTCTACGCAAACGCACCATTCCAGATCGCTGTACATGATTGTGAAGAAGACTTGGAGGAACAGGTTGACGGCATTGATCAACACCGCCAACAGGTACAGCCACGCTTCGCCGGTCATTGTCGCAGTTGTTTGTATGGGCTGGTCTAGTGTGGCACGGGTGTTGAGGAGGGAGAGTCGGTGGGGACGGTTGTGTTTGCCAGGTGGACGCGGAGAGCTAGCGTGTGCGCGGCGGGGTGTGTCTAGGGCCTGTAGATAGTGACGTAGCAGGCAACGCGGCTCTATGCAGTACGGAGAGCAACAAAGTAAGATGCTGAGCGCAACGTCAACAGGCAAGGCAGTCGGTGGGTGTGCAGCAGTCGGCGAGAACACTGAGATGACGTTTGTTTAGCGGATGGGCTGCTATGCTTCTTTCCGGCTTGTCCACGTCCAAGCGCTCTCGCTAACAATGTGCGATCTAGCGAACAATTCCGCGTCCCTGTACGTGTACAACTACATGTGTACATGGACACGGACACGGACATGGCAAGTGTCACATGTCACATGTTGCCATGTGGCGGCAAATACGCAACCGCAGTCAATCACGTCTTCTGTCGGCACGAGCTGTTGCTTTTGGCCTGTCCCACGGGCACCGACCAGCTGTTCCCCGTATCAGGCAACCCCACCTTCCGTTCCGTGTCCTGGCCTCTACTCTCAGACTGCTCAACCCCCTTCTACACCACTCAAGAGAAGCAATACCAGTGTGGAGCAATTTACAAGTTTTCCCCATTTCCCAGTTCCCATCATGTCACGAGTATTTCTAAATGGTTGTACACGTCCATCGTCCAACGCCCCAAGTGCTTACTGACCTCATCAATCTGCGCCGTAACATGTCCGTCATATCTCATGTCTGCTTCAGGTCGCTGTCGCTGTCGCTGCTTCGCCATTTGCTGGCGTGGGCATGGCCACTGGTCCACCTGGCGAGTCAGGCAGTCTCGCCGTCAGAATCTCCACGCCGTCTTCAGTCACAAGCAGTGTGTGTTCTGCAAAAAGTTAGTACATATTCCGCGTCCCACAGAAGGACACTCACCGAACTGGGCTGTAAGAGAGCCATCCTGCGTCACACTTGTCCAGTCGTCTGGCCATGTCTTGTCCCTGTGAGAGCCAATGCTAATCATGGGCTCGATGGTGAAGCACATGCCTGGTTTGGCCTGCCCAATTGCCTTGTTCTTCGCGTAATGGGGAACGTTGGGGGCACAGTGGAAAAGCTGGTTAATGCCGTGTCCGCAGTACGTCCTAATGACACTGCAATCTTTGCTCTTTGCGTACTTCTCAATCACATTGCCGTACTCGCGGAAGAGCGTGCCTGGCTTAACAATCGCAATAGCCTTTTCCAGGCATTCTCGCGATGTCTCCGTCACGCGTACCGCGTCAGGGTTTGCCAACGCCTTGTCACCAATGTAGTATGTCTCGTTCAGGTCGCCGTGGAAGCCGTTGTGGTACACCGTGATGTCGATGTTGAGAATGTCACCGTCCACGAGTGGGCGCTGATCCGGAATTCCGTGGCAAATGACTTCGTTGATTGATGTGCATACGGATTTGGGGAAATGTACGTAGTTGAGAGGTGATGGGTAGCACTACTCGTCGTCAGCATGAAGTCGTGCAATGAGCTGGCTTGATCCTCTCACATCGCGCTCAATAGCTGCCTTGTGGACGATGGCGTCAATCTCGTCAGTTGTGACACCAGGTTTCGCCGCCCGCGCTGCAATGTCGAGAACCTCTCTCCCCAGCCGGCAGACCTTGCGCATACCCTCTTGCTCTTCCTTGTTCAAGATGGCAATCTTGTTCCTGTTGGCAAACACTTGCTCGGAGCGCGGGATGCCATCCTTGGAGTAGTCGGGAAGCTTTATGCTCTTGGGCACTTCCCGTCTGGGTGACAGCGGGTAGACGGGTCGAAGGGCTCCAGTGTATGGAAACGTGGGGAACGGGTTGAAGTGACCGGTCGCTGGATCCGGGTAAGAAACTACTTTGGGTGTGAAAATGTTTTGGAGAATACTACTTTGAGACTTGTGCTGCTTCTTGTGCTCAGCCTGCCACTAAATTAGCCGCCTATATCTGCACATCCAGAATGGGCTCACTATGTACCCAGTTTCGCTTGAAGCAGTCTTGGGAGCAGAAGTAGCTCTCCTTGCCTATCTTCTGGCAGTTTGGGCACTGCAACGCCCCCGCATCGTTCTCGCAGTCCTTGCTCGAACACTTGCGCGGAACATCTACGGTCATCTTGTCGCGCGGATCTCAAATCGCAGAGAGGGTTTGGAGTGATGACGTAGAAGACTAGGCGTTTATACTGCACGGCAAGAAACAAGGGTGCAGCGTTCCGAACTCGGCGCGAATAGTTGGTCAGAATTGCTGATAGAAAGATATCTTTTGTTGCCCGCACCGCCGAATTCACACAGTGGACGAGTGGGTCGGAAGATCGGAAATGGCCGAGACCGCTGAGTAATGCGCGTCAACGGTGCCTCACGTGCTCCCAAATATCTATGGTGGAGTTATTTCCCTTCCTGACGCCTTCGCGCCGGTAGTCTCTTGCATTCTTTTCCTGCTGATGTGAACATTCTGCCGATCCCCTCACCTTCGAAGACTCAGGATCACTCCATGTAAAAGCACGTGTTTCAGAATCTCCAACTTTTTCTGTTTCGTCCTTCTTTTCCATTGCACAGTATTTATACTTTCTGCGCACATCTTTCCACTCAAAAGCTACTCTCTCCGACCGCTTCCTCAGAATGGCACAAAAGGTCGTGGTTGTCGGCGCCGGCCCAGTCGGCTGCTTGGCAGCCCTATATGCAGCAGTCCGGGGTCATGAAGTAGCCGTCTACGAACTCAGATCAGGTGGGTCGCCTATGCACTTTTTAACAATTTCCCATGTTAACGTCAAAAAGACATTCGCAAAAGCAAAGTTACGGCCCTGGATCTTGGCAAGTCAATCAACCTAGCTCTCTCTGAACGAGGCATCAATTCTCTCCGAAAAGCGGGATTGCCAGAACTTGCAGATGCAGTTCTTGAAGAGACCTTTCCCATGCATGGGCGCATGATTCATGTGAAAAAAGATGGCGAGTATGTTCGTGAGGCACAACTTTACGATGCACACGGTAGAGTAAGTTTCAGTCCTGCTCAAAGCTAAGCAGTCTACTAACAACTAAATAGAGTTTATTGGCTATGGACCGTACAGAACTTAACAAAACTCTTCTCGACCACCTAGATTCAATGCCCAACGTCAAGTTCTTCTTCAATCATAAAGTCGTGGGCGTAGACCTCAAGAAGAAAATTGCCTGGTTCGAGTACCGGCCTAAATCCGAGACAGCACAGGGTGCTGAGACTGAATTGACCTTTGACCTGATGATTGGCGCCGACGGGGCCCACTCTGCTGTACGGTATCACTTGATGAAGTTTGTCCCCATGTCCTACCAGCAGGAATACATTGATAAGCTCTGGTGCCAATTTCATGTACCACCATCACCCAGCGGCGACTTCCGCCTGCCACCAAACTACCTCCACATCTGGCCCCAAGACGAATCAATGTTCATTGCGCTACCCAACATGGACAAGTCATTCACTTCCACTCTCTTCCTAACCCAATCTGGCTTCGAGGAACTAACCGCCTCGGGCAAAGTAGTCGAATACTTCAACAGCAAGTTCCCCGGCGTGGTCCCCGACCTCATAACCCCGGACGAGCTGCTCAAGCAATTCGCCAACAACGAGCACCTCCCACTAATCTCCATAAAATGCACCCCTTACCACTACAGCTCCACGGGCGTCATCGTCGGCGACGCCGCCCACGCCATGGTCCCCTTCTACGGCCAAGGCATGAACGCCGGCCTAGAAGACGTCCGTGTCCTCTTCGACTTCCTCGACAAATACCCAGGCGACCAAGAAAAAGCCCTCGCTGAATACACAAAGGAACGCACCCCCGACGCGCAGATGATCAACGACCTCGCCCTGGGCAACTACCACGAAATGGCAAGCGATGTCAAGAAACCGCTGTACCTCCTGCGCAAATGGATCGAGGAGACGCTGTACGTCTATTTCCCCAGCGCGGGCTGGGCGACGCAGTACTCGCGCGTGACGTTTAGCAACATGAGGTATTCCGAGGTGCTGCGGGCGTCGCAGCGGCAGACGAGGATATTGAATGGTGTAGTGGGGGTTGTGCTTGCATCGGTGATTGGGTCCACGCTTTGGTTTGCGAGGCTCGGGGGGCTGCACAGGGTGAAGATGGGGGTGTTGCGGTCAATGTGCTGGGCTGCTCGGGGGACGCAGAAGCTGGTGCAGGGTTGAGAGGTGTGAATGCTCGGGTGTGTATATGTGTGAGTATGTGTGTGCAAACAAGTGTACGAGGTATTTGTACATAGCGCGACGTTTCTACGAGACGCGCTGATTTCGTGGGTGTCTTTTTTTATAGACGGTTTATACCCCCCTCATTCTATAAAATGTACAGTCTTCATGGTTCGCACCGTGTCACTCAGACAACTCGCAAGTCGTCCATGTGTATCAAATATCCATCTCACAACTTACAAATCTCCACCACCTTCCCAGCCCGACGACGCCCCACCAACCCATCCACGTACCCCAAAAACACATCTAGATCCAACATTCCAACCGTTCCCAGACTCGGATTCGAGCTCCTGAGCACCTGCCCTCCCCACAGAATCCTCAAAAACTTCTTGCCGCTGCTCTTCCGTGTGTACACCTCAAACACCACTTCGGCGCCCATGCCCACCCACACCATCTGCTCTACCTGGAGGAGGCTGAGGAGACGGGATACGGAGCCATCGTGCGCCACGTTGTGTCGGTATACGACGGACGTATCTCCGGAGACTGCGTCGCGGATGTTTTGGGCGAGCTCGGCGAGGAAAACACCGTAGGATCCTACCGCGGCTTGGAGACTCTGCGGGGTGTCGCGGTGGATAAAACTGTATTCGTACTGGCCTAGGCGATAGACGGCGTCTGCTTGTTCTTGGGTGACGCATGAGCTTGTGTCGTTGATGTTGCAGGGTAGTGGTTTTGCGTGGCACTGTCTGCTGGAGAGGTTGTCGTAGTAGTGATCGAAGGACTTGTGCCATTCTGTCGAGTCGCTGGCGATGCCGGAGATGGTGTCTAGGGATCTGAATAGCGGTTTTGCGGCGCTCAGATGCGCTGTCCAGTTTGGAGAAGTGCTTCCTACGCCGTAGGAACTGTAGAGTGAGGAAGCAGCGGGGCAGGTGTATTGTGGTTCGAGAGAGTCAACACCTGCAGGTTGTATTCGCAAGGGTACTTTGACGTCTGGAGCGTACATGCCGTTGACAAGCATGCCGGCGACTTGGCTTGTGATGACGTTGTTTGTTACTCTGTATGAGACTTTGTCGTTTAGCTTGTCGGGAAGAAAATGTAGCAAATCATGGTAAACGCCATACAGGTCTTTGCCATGCTGCCATGAGTCGTCCAGTCCTGATTTTGTTATCTGTGGGAATTGACACGACCCGTTGAACCCAGACTGCGGAAACGGATTGATCTCGCTAGTGTAAACACTCCAGTATGTCGAGCTCGACTCATTCCCTGCGGGGTTCAGAGGCTTGCCGTAGTAGAAAAGACCTTGATTGTCACACTGCCATGAATATGCCTCTTTGGGAAATGTGTTAGAAGCATATGGTGTACGTTTATGATGCCGATGTATACTGTTGGCGTCGTCAATACGACTCGAGGTTGAAGGATGGACAATGCGTACATCTCTACATATTGTAGTTCAAATTCCTCATCTGCTCTTAAATACTCTTCGGCTCTCACATGAGGCATATTACACCAATTGTACGTTCCATAAGGCGTCTCAGAAGGCAGTGTCGAGCTATTAAAGACAAAGCCATTTGTTCCCGTTCCATTCAATACCTGTCCAAGATCATTGATCCAGCTCTTCTTTGGTGCGTACCATCCGAGGTCCACGGTAGAATTTTGTGCTGCAGCGAAAGGGATCCACAGTAGTGGCAGCATTGTCTTCAAGGAACTCATATTTGTGTCAAGGATGCGAAGCAGTGTGAAGGCAGTACAGGCCAGAACAACCGTATAGAGAAAGAAGAATCGCGCATGGTACATTTCTTATACGTGGGTCCTCAGAGAACCGAATCTGGGACCATCACTCATCTAGAAGGTCGCTTTTATGACGCTCGAGAAACAATGGAGCGATAACTAACCCCGGTTGACGAACGTGATTGCACACGTTGACGCGTTGTGCTTTCCTCGACTTTGATTGGTCAATAGTGATACCAACCTTCGCTCAGCACTCTACCGAATTTACGACCTGGACTACTTGAATGTGTACGTGGGGTGATGGAATAGCAAAAAATTGTCTTGGTACATCTGCTAATCTGGCGTGGTGATCTTCTCAGTGATTGTGAAAGTTCGCTTTCAAACAGCCATACCCAGCGCAGTTCAGGAAGCTTTGCCTAGGCCTCCAAGTTTGCATCTTCCCACTACTAACAGTCGCAGTTTGTAAAACTTATTCCAAAGATGGAAGGATCAGAAATCTGGCATTCATGCTAGTGACTCTCCCATGGTCTCAAGCGATCCGTTGTCGGTGATTGGGTGGTCTTTTAAGTTCTGATCGCATGCGATGATCTTAGATACCGCGTCAATACATCTTCGACGACAGCCAGTAGCCAGAGTAACGCTACCAGAACAAGCTGTTTCGAAAGGTTAGTCTCAGAGACTTATCAAGAAAACTTCCCAAAAGAAGCCTAGTGATTGTTCGCTATTGCTGGAGGACTTTTGATGAACGGAAACTTCATGACTAGCATTCGATGCGCTACTAAAGGGGAATGCACGAAGAGAACTGATGGCGATAATACGTCACCTCGTTATGAAACAGAAAAAGAAGAAAACACTCGTTTCGATGTACTTCATGCATTCTTTCCTCGGCCTGAGGTCACGAGGTATGTATGGCTAAAGAAGGTTAGTGTATTTGGTCTAAGCGAGTTGAACATCATGCGATCCATTTAGATGGCTGAAGGTGTTGGAAAATCTGGGAGCTGAGAAGGATAGCCTGATGCCAGACACTACAAGGAGAGGAGTGTAGCGCCTGACGATGAATTATCGATTGATGCATTTACGACCTTGGTAAAGTTTGCGCTAATTGAAGCTTCGCCAATACTTGGGCGATGACCTGAGTAACTTTGTACCAACAGCATGATGCAGAATGCCCTCGGTCAGTACTAGGTATCACAACTGACAGGTCGATCTGTCGTCGAGTGAAACTCGGGGTCAAGGTAAGGTTGGGCTGACAGTGACGACAGGTGCCTGACGTTGCACTAGAAGCCCTATGGGTGGGGAGGGGTGGGCCCTGCACGACGGTCTGAGCACCATTCTCCGAAGACGTTGTGAAGAAAACGAGGGAAGGGCAACGCGTCTTCTTTAGCAATTCTCTTATACGACGCGGAGGTATTTGACGGCGTCAGCCACTAAGCTTGTTCTGGCCGTGCAGCTGGCATTGTATGTTCGAAACATCAATTCGTGGGTCCTCCCGGGCTGTTTCTCATGCGATAGGTACTGGGTATCCAATGTTTAATATGCCTCGACTATGCACTAACTGAATCCCGTCTTGGCTCTCCTATGTGGTGCGTCCAATGCGATAACCAAAGATTGCATGATGCAAAGAACGCGTCGCGCGCAAGTGCGTGATCGCCGCCCCGGTCATGAGGAGCTTTGCGAATGAGAGACGTGAGGGAGGGATGCAGTGACCGGCAGCGAGTTTCACAAAGAAGATCCCGTGCCAGCCTGGCTCCTGGCCCCCCCTGAGCGGTTCTGTCTCTTCGTCGGCCAACTGCCGGCCACCTCCTCTTTTGCAGACGTGTCACCAAGTTGACGAGGTTTGCAGCTGGTCTCCCTCCTTCCGTGCCCACTGTCCCTCTGATTGCTTTTTCCCAGCCACGAGACGATTCCCACAGTCCGGGGATCGCTGTACATCATCCCGCACTTTTCTCGTTCCTGCAGTAGCGTGCGCCAGGGGTGCTCGGGTGAAAGCCAATTTCCAAGCTGCACCGGACCCTGGATTGATTGCGAGCGCTCCACTGCATTTGGCGTTGCCTGAAGAGCCATCCTGTCCAATTTCGCCCTGCGCAGCTCTTTGCCGCCCGCCGAAACGAAACGCGTGCTCAGGACTGATAACAGGCGCGACCTGCCCGCCCACAATGGCTCCGACTACCGCTCCAATTTCTAATTCTACGCCGCTCAAGGAAGACTCCCCCGCCTCCTCTGCAGTGCCCACGACAGCCCAGTCCAACGACGAGGCCCCCCGCAAAACCAGCTTCAACTTTCTACGCCGCAAGAGTTCGGCTGAGTCTCGTGGCGGCCAACGCAGTGCATCTACTGGCAAAATGAGCAAAAAGGCAAAGATTCTTGCCCAGGAAGAGGCCCTGCGCAACCAGCGAGCTGCTGCGTCGCTTCCCGTGCAGGCGCCGCGCCTTCCCTCACACTCGCTTCTTCCCCAGATCGACAGCTTTGGCGGCGAGGGTTTCCGTCCTGATTCAGTTGCCATTATTTCCAACCAGGCCGGCAACTTCAGTCGTCCCAACTTCAGCAGGCCCTCTACCGAACACTCCAGGATGAACCCCACTTCCCACCTTGCCGTGGCCCCCATGCCTGTCCGCTCGCCCTCGCCGTCTTTCACAGACTACGACCCTTACCCCAGGTCAGAGAGCATGACCAATCGTGGTCGCTACAGCTACGCCAGTAGCCAGATCAGCAATGTCAATAGCCCCCGCCGTGTGAGGAGACGAAAGGACCCCACACCATTCAAGTAAGCTACACATGAGTTCAGCCAAAGCCCTTCGCTAATGCATCTACAGCATCCTCGTCATTGGCACAAAGGGCTGTGGAAAATCCTCGTTCATCGAGTTTCTCCGCACTGCACTCGCACTCCCTGCTAAGAAGCGTCCGAATACCCCCTCGCCGCCAGCCAGCGCGGTGGTACACGACTCACCCTTCACCTCTGAATACCTTGAGACTGAAGTGGACGGCGAGAGAGTCGGTGTCACCCTCTGGGACTCTGAAGGGCTCGAGAAGAATATTGTCGACTTCCAACTGCCCAGCATTACTGCGTTCCTCGAGTCCAAATTTGAAGACACCTTTGGCGAAGAGCAGAAGGTGGTGCGTGCTCCAGGTGTTCGTGACACGCACATTCACTGCGTGTTTCTCATTCTGGACCCTGTGCGTCTGGATCAGAACATCGCTGAAGCTCGTAAAAAGTCCAACATTGTCAAGGTTGGCAGTGCAATTTTTGGCGGACTAGATGAGAATCTTGATCTCAACGTGCTTCGCGAGCTGCAAGGTAAAACCACAGTCATTCCAGTCATTAGCAAGGCGGATACCATTACAGGTGCACACATGCGCTATCTCAAGAAGACGGTGTGGGACACCATCAAGCGAGCGAAGCTGGATCCACTCGAGGCATTGAACCTAGACGACGATGACGACGAAGATCCTGATCGACTAGACGAACAGGATGAGGACGACTACATCGAGACCTCTGACAACGAAGGCAAAGGGAGTGTGTTGAACAAAATCCTTGGAAGATCATCCTCCGAAGCCGCCCGTTCAATCGCCTCTTCTAACTCCTCATCCAAATCCCGGTCGCCCCCAACGTCACCACCAAGCGCCAAAAAGAGCCACAGCCGTAAGCCATCAGCCATGTCAGCATCCATCCACAATCACAACGAAGATGCCGAAGTTCCTTTCTTACCCCTAAGCATCATCTCGCCGGACCCATATGAGCCTGAGGTGGTTGGTCGCAGATTCCCATGGGGCTTTGCTGATCCGCTCAACCCAGAACACTGCGATTTCACTAGACTTAGGGAGAGTGTTTTCAGTGAATGGCGTGCTGAGCTTCGTGAAGCAAGCCGTGAACAGTGGTACGAGGGTTGGCGTACGAATCGATTGCAAAAGGGCAATACCAGGAGACGAATTGTGACTTCGGATGGACCAGCAACAAAGCAGGTCACCGCTTTAACTACCAACGGTCGGGCTTCTAGCGCCGGACAGTATCGCCAGTATCACAGTAGCGAATACTAGCCAGACTGTGTGCTAGATGTTGATTGCACACTGCCGAGTGCCAGTCAATATGCACGTCTTTGACTATGTACGAGGATGCATCGCCTGGTCAACTATTGCCAAACCCCACCGTTCACCCATCTATTGAGGCCTACCCATTTCATGTGGAAGAAGTCCTGCAGCTCTACCCAAAATTGGCGACACTAGGTACCGTCCACTGGACACTGCGTATCTGCGTGAAAAGGCTTACTTTATCTTCTTTCGTGGAATATTTCCTCGTCCTCTTGTTCTAACATTTTCCTGATTTATGTATTTCATTTTACCATACCCGAACCCTTTCAATTCTCTCCATCTCGATCGAATGGAAACCAAGATTTAGCTTCTCAGGTGTCGTTTTTTGTCCAGGCGTACGTTTTGTTATCCTGGCATTGCTTGTTAAGAGTGCGCATACCCCTTCTCGTATTGTTTAGTGCTTGCTAGAAATCACTGTTTCGATGTTTGGTGCGATATCGAATGGTCAAGTAGTTACTACGCTGGACGTAATGAGAGCAGGATTTGTACTGTTAGTCAGTATACTTTGGTTGAGAAAGAGTCATATACAAATTTCACATTTAAAAATCATCAATACGGTTCTGGTGGAACATGTTGGAAGATTTCAAATGCGAGAGAATATTGTTGCCAAACCATCCACTCAGAGAGTGCAAACCTCCGTGTTCGCCGAAAGACCCCGCTGAAGCCCTCCACTCGACCCGTAACCAGAAAAACCCCCACTCCATTCCTGTGAAGATGTCCTGTAAGCCCACCAAAGGTTTTTTCAAACAACTGCCAATAACATGAATTCTCCTGGTGATATGTCGCCCACGCAGGGCCCAATACAACTCGCAGCCGGCCATGCGCCTCCCACCCCACCCCATGAAGACCCTCTTGATGACATATACGGCTCCGCACCAACATCCCCAGTCGACGAAATGCTCTCCGACCTACCTTCGCGACAACGCGCGCTCGACAACGACGCCTACCGCGAAGGTCTCGCGCAGAGTAAGGGCCAATACGTGCAAGCCGGGTTCGACGAGGGCTACTCTCTAGGCGCGAATCTTGGCTTGCGCGTGGGTTACATACTGGGTGTGCTGCAGGGATTTGTTGCCGCGTGGAAAGGTCACGATGATGCGCTGTACCGCGAGGCGGGGGATGCGTTTGAGCTGGCGCAGAGGGAGCTTTCGATAGAGGAGCTGCTTGGGGAGAAGTGGGTGGATGGGGAAGGCTTGTGGAAGTGGCATGTTAATGGTGAGGAGGAAGAGGAGAAGGGGTTTAGGGCTGTGGCGGAGGCGCACCCTGTGGTGGGGAGGTGGATGGAGAGAGTGGAAGAGATGGCGCGGACGTGGGGTGTGGATTTGAAGGCTGTGGAAAGGAGTTTGGGAGAGGAAGGGGGGGAGGAGACTGTGTGAGGAGGAGGAGAAGGAGGAAGAGGAGGAAGAGGGTGGGTGGGTGAGGTGGGGATTTGATACCCTGGATGTAATTGTGTGGCTTCTTCACTATGATTCTCGCGGGATTGTAGACCCATGGCCGTTTTAGGGGCCACTCAGAGTGACTGTGATCTAGCTTTGGCGCGTACACGGCACAGTTTCACTATTATTGAGTTGATTCAAAATATAACATGGTGTGTACTCTTTAAGAATACTAAAGTTGGCCAAATCACCTGGTACAACTGTGAGGATGCGTCGTGGGGTACTCCTGTCCGTGACCTTTGAAGTAATCGGCTTCTAGTAGCTTCTAAATCCAGTGGTAGAGTCTAGCGATTAATGCTATCAGCTTGATACACCTCATTCGCAAGGAAACAATGTTCAAACTCAGCAAGTGTGTAAGGTCTTAGCTTATGAACATAATACTATAATTTGTCTCACTCTTCATCGAACAGTACTTCTTCAGTCGTATAGTGGTTAGTATTTCTGCTTGTCATCAGACAGTTCGCAGGAGACCTGGGTTCAATTCCCAGCTGGAGAGCTTTCTTTTTACTGAGCTTCGTGCGAACCCTGACTCAGTTGACTTTGATGAAAAATGCATCGTCGAATTTTTTTGGCAGTGTGGTGGAGATTATGGACTAACAGAGATCAGTGGGGCACACGGCGTTACGTTACGGTGTTAGCGCGATCAAACTGTCATGATGCAATGCATCTGTCGCGGAGATAAGTCGAGCGTTTACTCTGATGTCTAGCCACTCACTTCCAGCACTGTTCTCTCTTCATTTCGAACAGCCATGATACATGGCCTGTTCGCTCTGCAAAGGGCATCTGTTCAAAATGCCAGCTCACGACTGTTAACCTCTGCTTTTGCCCCCACGCGACTACTGCCTAAACCACTCCCTCGCCGCCTACAAACGCAAGCATGGGAGCCTCTTCGCCCTCCAAATCCAGCTGACTTGCCCAAGCCAAGGATTCGGAAGATAAAACCACCCTTTCGCCGTCGCAAATGGGTGCGTCGCCTTGCTGTTGTGTCTGCGCTGCTCGGTGCTGGATACCTAGTTGACAGGCAAATATATGCGTCAGCGATGCTGCGCAGCGCGCGTACGTTCAAGACTGGCCTCTGGATTGGAATCGACTACAAGATAAACTTTCGTGCCCATCCGCCGTTCGCAAAGAGTATCGAGGAGCTTCACGGGCGCAATGCGGAGAGGATTTTCGACCTGCTGAGGCACAATGGCGGACTGTATTTGAAGATCGGGCAGGCGATTGCCATGCAAAGCGCTGTTCTGCCACCACAGTTCCAGAAGATGTTTGCAAAGATGTTTGACGATGCCCCGCAGAACGAATGGGCGGAAGTTGAGCAGGTTATACGCGAGGACTTTGGGAAGAGCGTCGAGGAAGTGTTTGGCGTTAGCTTTAGCAAAGAGGAGGGTAGAGGTATCATGGAGAAGACGGCGCGAGCGTCTGCTAGTGTGGCACAAGTACATTGGGCAAGATTGGCAGACGGGAGAGAGGTTGCTATCAAGATTCAGAAGAAGGAGATTGCACAACAGGTTGGGTGGGATTTGTGGGCTTTCAAGGTTGTGGCCAAAGCCTACACCTGGTGGTTTGACATCCCCGTCTATACCCTTGTACCTTACATCTCAGAGCGTTTGATGCTGGAGACAGACTTCGAAAATGAGGCGGACAACGCCGAAGAGATGCGACGACTTGTCTCTGGTGAGAAGCGACTGAACGGCCGAGTGTATATCCCACAGGTCTACAGAGAGCTCTCAAGCAAGAGGGTCATGACAGCCGAATGGATTGAGGGCGTGCGCCTTTGGGACAAGGAAGGCATCACAAACAGCTGGCAGGGCGGATGGCGTCAAGGCAGTCCAGGTGCGGGCGGCATCCAACTTCCGCCCATCTCGAAGAGCAATACCAAGCTCGATACACACTTCCCAGAAGATGCACCAAAGCACGAGTTTCTCAAACCAGATCGCACCTCGTGGCGTGGAAGAGAAGGCAAGGGCGGACTCGGCGTCTCTTTGAAGTACACAATGCAGACCATTGTCGACCTTTTCTCAGCACAAATGTTCCTCTGGGGTCTTGTCCATTGCGACCCACATCCAGGCAACATCTTCATCCGTCGTCTACCCTCCGGAAAACCCGAAGTCGTGCTCATTGACCACGGTCTGTACATCCGCATGAACCCTGAGTTCCGCCATCAATACGCTTTGTTCTGGAAATCACTGCTCAGCTTCGACAACGAGACAATTAAAGACATCGCCACAAGCTGGGGTATTGGTAACCCTGATATTTTCGCCTCAGCCACGCTGATGCGACCCTACCAAGGTGGCGACAACCATACATACAACGAAATAAAGAAGGGTGTCTCAGGCAAAGATCAGCAGGCTCGCGCATTTGAAATGCAAGTCAAAGCACGTGATGGCATCAAGCAGATACTCGGCGATGACGAAAAGTGGCCACGCGAGCTCATTTTCATCGGCCGCAACTTGAGAATCGTACAAGGCAACAACCAGTTTCTCGGTTCGCCGGTCAACCGCATCAAGATCACCAGTCTATGGGCATCAAGGGCACTTGTCGAGAGTAAGGATCTAGGGGTGAGCGAGCGGTGGACAAACTGGGTCAAGCATATGCGATTCAAGTGTGTGTTAGTGTTGAGCGATGTGGTGTTTTTGTGGAGTAAGCTGAAGCAGAAGCTCGGTGCGGGTAAGGGGATGGAGGATGAGATCGAGGAGAGAATGAAGGTCATGGCAAAGGATATGGGAATTGAGCTGAATCACAGTGTTTTCGAGGGCTAGAACTGGGATTTTAGAGTTGAGAGGTTTGTATGACTTCGTGTATAGATAGACGCTGGGTACGTAATGTATTGTGTGCTGAGCGAGCAAGCTCTCTATTCTCCACCGACCGAAATATGAGTAATCAATTGCATTAACTCCTCGATTAGTAAGTGTTCTTCTGTTAAACAATGTTATAATTGTGTGGATCACCGCTTGCGTGACATGCCTTACGGTTCATACGCGAACCTGACTCGACAGAGTCGCGCCCACCCCACATTTTCCCCAGCTCCGCGCTGGACCGAGGCAACTGCAACAACGCGGACAAGCTAACACCCATGCATATCTCGACATAACTACAAGCGCTCCAGAACATTTTCTTTTACTCACACCTCTGACATTTGACTCTCATCAAGCCCCACATATTCATATATCCTAAGCTAAACGATCGAGCACGAGGCTCAGTATACACATCATGACGACCACCGCTGATTACACCGACATAAAATTTGAAATCAAGAACAAAATTGGAATTATTACTGTACACACCCTATTGCATCTTTCATCCATATCCACAGCGTCTAATCAAAGATATAGTTCAACCGTCCCAAGTCGCTAAACTCCTTTGGCGGTAATCTAGTCTCGGACATCATTGCCGGCCTGCGCGTCCTCAATGACCACCCAGATACCATCTTCACAGTTTTGACCGGCGAGGGGAGATTTTTCTCCGCAGGTGCAGATGTAAAGGCTGTATCGGGAATGAACGATGTATGTGTACATGATGATGCGAAGACGAGGTGGTCTGAAACTATGCTGACGAGAATATCAGGCACCGGAATATAAGAACGCGGGAGAGAAGAAGGTAGCGTTTGTTGGAAGATTTGCTTACGGTGAGTTTGACTGAAGATTTTGAGATGGAAGCTATGTGCGCAGTCTTGCATGTCATTTGTGACGTGCTTAAACTGGCATATGTGTTTCCGTCTCGCCGTCTGATAACCTGCTGGCTTCCAGAGAGATGCTATATACTGACTCTTAATGCAGCACTTGAGCTTCTCCGATCTATGATTGATCACAAGAAAGTCTTGATTCTTGCTCTTAACGGCCCCGCTGTCGGTGGCGGTGCGGCTTGGTTCCCCGGCATCGCTGACATTGTGCTCGCCTCATCAACTGCATGGCTGCAGTGCCCATTCAGCGCACTAGGTCTTGTGCCTGAGAACGGATCGGCCCTGTCATTTGCGCAGCATATGGGTATTCACCGCGCTAATGACTTCCTCATGTTTGGTCGCAAGCTATCTGCGCAGGAGCTGCTGGATAATGGCCTTTACAACTACGTATGGGATGTCACGGGTGATGCGTTCCAAAGCAAGGTAGTGGAGTTTTTGGAGGAGCAGCTGTCAGTCAACGATGGCAAGAGTATGATTGAGATGAAGAGGTTGCAGAATGCGCCGATACGGGATGCGAGGTTGATTGCGGTAGTAAATGCAGTCGATGCGTTGGCAGAGCGCTTCGTGGAGGACGCACCCACAAAGAGGTTTATTGAGAAGGTCAAACTCCTTGAGGAGAAGAGTAAGGGAAAGTCGAAGATTTGATCGGCATCCTAGAATGTATAATTTGACAAGATATGGGCGATAAGCCGAAGTAGATTTGTAACAAAGTTATCTTCATTTAATTCTTCTCTTTCCTCCTTCTACTATGCTTATAATTTTCATCAAGCGTACCATTGCCAGCTACACGCGTGGCTTGAATGGTAGAGGGTCCTTTGGGATGCCAATGGCGGTGAGGATAGAGTCGAGCTTCTCCGGCTGCGAACGTAGCACATTCCACTCTTCTTCGTACTTGACCATCATGGTGCCTCCAAGTGTTGTACCATTCAAAGCAACAAATCCAATCTCACTACCATCTTCACGGCAAAGCATAGTGCCTTCGCTCCGTCGCGGTAGAATAGCCATACCCGATGTTGTCATAGCAAGATTGTAGCTCAGAGGTAGATCGCCTTCGCTGGTAGAAGACAGAATTCGCTGCTCCGGGTTGGCGCGCGCAAATTTATCAACCTCTTCTTTCGCTGCATGGTAGAGCTCATTGTAAATGTTGAGAAGCTGTGCGCCCGAAGGTTCGGTAGCAAACTTTCTTGCAAAGTGCACAAAAGGTAGATCAGAGTGCTGTAACAGGCCAAACTCCAAGTCTGCCGCTGCTGTCAGTAATCTTATTGTCGGCAAACACGAATTGCTTACCTTTACCATCCTTTAGAATACGATCAATCAATAGCTCCCATCCAACAGTCCCCTCGCCATCTTGCATACTCTCCAGCGGTAAGAACTGCAAATGTCTGTGCGGTTGGCTTGCTCCACTGTGTTCCCCGGAATTGAAGAACGCAAGCAAACGCTTCTGCTTGCTCTCTTCTTGCCATGCCTTTAGGCAAGCATACGTAGCCTCCAGATCATCCTGTTCCAGAGCGTGTGTTTGCTGCTTATTTGGCTTCGTGGCAAGAATGAAGTGCCCGGCTATGATGGGAAACTTGTTGAGTACGAGCAGGTGGCTTGGGTTTGAAGGGGGTACATCGGCAATGTGGAGCGATGATGAGGGATTGGCAAAGGGGTCAATTAGTTTCTTAGGCGTCGTATCATTTTTCGGAGTGGGTTTTTTTGCAAGGGAGGGACAGTAGCGAAGTTGGAACTGTAGCGTTGTGAGCTTGAATGTGAAGGGGCGATGAGAGGTACTTACTGGGATGCCCGTCGATGTACGAATGATTGCAAGCTCTGTTGGCGAGAACGACAGGCTAGAAGTCGCCTTGGCTGATGCGTATTTGGCCTCTACCAAGGTAGGCAGTGCTTCAGACAGCCCAAGAAGCATCTTCACAGGAATTGAGGAACGAGGGGGATCTAAACCGTTGTGACAGATTGCAATCGACACTGAAATCTGCAGTAGCTTTTCCGTAATGATTGGACCGTATTCAGATTTATTGTATGTTCAGTTCTGATATGTCAAGCTTATTGGTTATATTTTGTTGTCTTTGATCATGCAACAGCAGCTTGGAAGACAGTGGTAGGACAGCGGCAAGCTTCAACCACGGAGTTAGCGCGCACAGGCCTAGGTGATCCAATGTCAGACTTCAACTCTCCATCACCATTACCATGATACCAATGTCACCAATCATCCAGTTTTGCGCATAGTTCATTTTGCTAATTTAGACCATACCTGATGTTTAAGTAGCTGACTTCATGACCTCCCAAATCGACTCCTGAGCCTCTGTGCCTTGCAGCAGTACCTATCTATCATGTTGGCGCCTTCGCGGCGAAGGAAAGAATACAAAAAGTATGAATAACAAGAAAATTTCATTAAAATGTAAACTTTGTAACATATGAGAAAGACATGTACTCGGGGAGCAGCAAGAGATGAGAGAACAATGCCACCCAGCTAGCGCATCTGTTGACAATAGTTGGAAATGGAACAGTCATGCTTCTATGAGGATTAAAAAAAAGAATAGGGGAGTGAAATTAAATACCCAAGTAACAGAACTCGAAAATATTCATCCGATACATGAGATTCGAAGACAAGCCAACAGAAGAAAGTCGAGATTCAGCGCATAGATACCAAGGCTTGCTCTTTATCGTCGATGCAAGTCCACTCTTATTTTGAGTGCATGCAGCAGCACCTTGCGAGCGTAGTAAGACATATGGTCATGTCTACCTTGGTTCGACAACAATCATTCGTTAAGAGGTTCAATGACGTGCCTCGATCTCAACCCACTTCTTCTTACATGTTGCGTTGCCAAAATGGTATGTTCCGCCGTTGCTATCGATATATTCGGCGATTTTCTTCCATTGAACTTTGGCGAGTTTTGAACCATGGTTGAGTCCGTAGCTGTGGGCATTCTCAATGCGACCTATCTCGCGAAGGACTGCTTCTCTTAGTAGAGTGACCTTTTCTAACGTTAGCGACAGGAAACTTCCGGGACGAAGGAAACGCCCACTCACATCGTTTCGAGTCCAGACCGGCTTTCGAACACGATGTCCCTTTGGCTTGGTCATAGAACGGTATCGGCCTCTCAGGGTTGACTCCGCTACGTTCGTATGCATTCTTTTCCGGATCTCCTTGTAAGTCAAGCCCAAAACCTCCTTGCCTTCGACAAGAATTTTATCATCAGCTTTTCTCATAGCTTGGGAGTCATATTGAGGTACTTGTACCTGATCATGGGCGGCAACATTGTCGTTAATGGGAAATTGGCTCCTTTGCGGGCTAAATGACGTTGCCTGGGGTATTTTCAAATTGTTAGGCAACTCTGATGGACTTTTCAAATATCCCGGAGGGTACCACGGGGTAGCACCAGGGCTACTCTCATATGGAGACGGCTGGTCTAAGCCAAAGTTTTTGCTGTGGTCAAGCGAAAACTCGGAGACGTATTGGTTCTTTACTTCCGTACCTACATTTCGCAAATTGATACCAAAGTCATTTTGTGTAAGTCCCAAAAACCCGTCTTTTAGAGCGTCGTCGTCGAAGTAGGCTGGAGATGTTGTTGCCTTTGGAGTTGACAGCTTCACTAAGGGATACGCATCGATATCAGACCAGTAGTTTGGAGAAGCTCCATTTCCAGCCTCGCTGAAGAAGCTCTTCGGCGAAGTTGAGCTGGTTGTATCCAATTCTGAGCCGTTGATGCTCATGCCACCGTGATATAATCCGCTTGCTCTGGAAGGCATCCAAGACACTTGGCCGCTGCCATACCCGCCCTTGTCATTCGCGGCCTGCGAAATTGCCATGTCCTCGTACGCGAAATCGTTACCAGTAACTTCATTTGACTCGGGGACGATCAGAGGCTCTACGGAAAAAGTGCTGTTCCACACAAAGGCACCCTGAGACAGCCCCCAGAATTGACTTTGCGACATAGGGATTGCAGAATCTATCGCTCGGTACTTTCGCGGCAACAATTGCTGTTGTTGCCAACCATGAGGCTGCGAGGGGCTCTCTTGATGATATTGAGATTTCTGGAAATATTAGGACATTTGGTGTACCAGCGTGATTGACATAGTGTCCTACTTACCAGCAGTGGTTGCGCCATTGAGTAGTCGATGTTGTTGAGTTGTAAGCTTGTAGCAGGAGTGCAATTCAAGGGAAGTTGACTTTGTAGTTGATACGAGAGCGACTGTAGGTGGTCTTGATCGTCAAAGCCGAGCTGTCGGTGAAGTAAGTTTTGCGGCATTGCAGGTATGTGCGCCTTATGAAGGTCTCCAGTACCCTGCAATCTTGCAGTAGCTCCACCGAGTCACTGTGAATGTTGAACTGGCGTCGAATCTTCAAAAGTAGCCCCAGCGTGAAGAGGATGATGACGTTTCGAGGAGTCGTGTAGAGTGGAGATGCTCTGATCATTCACGATGAGGGGTTGTCCTATTTGCTCGGGGTATCGACTGCTTCACACGAGCAGTTAGGCAAGCGGTGAGACTGCGGCAGATATCGAACTTGTGGATGCCTTAATCGATTGGGCACCAGGCAGCTCTTGTCGAATTCTGTGAATGGATCGGTAGTGTGGAGATGGTAAGGCTGCTTTCAATTTCTATACTGCGAGACTACACAAGGTTTCTAGTCGGCATGTATCGTCAGTATGCGCTAAGCTAGTCACAGTTACGTGAAGAAGCCCTACCAAACTGCCACGGAAGCTTAGGAAATATTAGGTTCTGCCTATGAAAGCAGACTATGATGGCACGTACACGCAAACACACTGACGAGATATCAGCGACGTGACTCGTGGAACAAGTCCTTCGAATGCCAGAAAACATGTAGATGTACGTTCAAATAGGAAAGACAAAATAAAACAAGAAGCCGAAGCCAGTGGAAAGGTCAGATTATGGTATGAGATGCTCATCTGAGAGCACCACTGTCAGGTTTAAATCAGAATCTTCATAGTACCTCTCCTCACCATGGGAGGATGCGTTTGAATACCCCATGTCTCCATTACGGTAGCGGAAGGGGGTGCCTGAGCTCCCCGTGCAGACCCACTGTTCCTTGTCACAGAAACTCTGGAAACGACACGGGAAGAGATTGGGCGGCCAGTATTGGCTATGCTGGATCAGCTGCACAGACATGTTCAGCACACTCAGCATCCTGAACAGCAATCATGATCTCCGTTGGGTACAGCAACTTGGTGACGATAGCCTCAATCTTCAACGTGGCCAACCCACAGGTGTATACAGAACACCCAGCATTGCCAACAACGGCAGTGTCAAGCTTGTGCCACAGCTGCCAACCTATCGATGACTAGAAGAAGAGCTCAGGCCATCTCAGATAACTCTTCTAGTACTATCAGAGCTGGCAGAAACTTCTTTGTCGCTGGTTTGGCGGCGGTCGTACAAAAACGGATGGGTGTTTGCATAAAGAGCCTTGGCAACCAGCTATCGCCTCATTGATGCCTCCCAAAACAACTGAGCAATCATGAAGTCCAAATTTCGCAGAGAATATACGACGCCACTTCTGTCAAAAAAGAAGGCTTCGTGTCCACCCTGCGCATGGTTTATCATTTTCAGGTTGGATTTATCACTTGCACAAAGCCCCAAGATACCGCAAGTCGTCACTTCAACACCGGTTTGACCATGCCCATCTTTCAAGAGCATATAGAAAGAGAGAGATTTCTGTAATAGTAAGATATCTTGTACAATTGCCCATCGATCCTTACCATACCCATCAGCAGTAATACGCGTCATCTATTTCACGCCCCCAAGATTGGTACATGGCCTGTAACCTCAACACCCACAATATACCACTGAATCCACTCCCAACTCTCTGCATGTTGTCCGACTGCAGCCACGCAGCTACCTGCAATCCACCCAACTTCGGTAGTACGAATCTTGTGAAACAAAGACACGACTTGTTTATCTTTTCTAGACGCATAAGTGACAGCATTATTCCAATGAGTTGTGACAGGAAGCGGGGTTTTTCTTGCAGCCAGCGTGGGGAAGTCGCTACCCGTCCAGCAGCGAATTTCCATATATAGTAGTACGTCGAAAGTCGAAAGTCGTGCAGGAATGGGTTCGATCTACTGCAATCTGCAATGTACATGCAGGGATGGACGAGAACACAGCATGGAAACGTTCAAATATAGAGAACTCGAGTCGTAGTAAGTCTGGAGACGTGAATGAAGTAAATCGAGCAACTTGAAGGATCACTGCTGAAATAACAGACATGATTGATTGTGCTATTTATTAGCTGAATCTGGACTCTCCCGCAAGCATCCAGCGTCCGTCCCTTCACCACGCATTAACATGTACAAATACCTCTCTTCATGTTTACACCTTTTTTCAGGCTTTTTTTCAAATCTTCGCCTTCGCTTGTCCTGGAGCCTCCAGCCGAACATCCTGCCACGGCAATCCGAGATATTCCCACATGAAGTGGAACCTATGTTGCACCATTAGCTTGCCCCACATGTCTTTCCCCGTTATTTCAACTCCTCCCGACGGTTCGCATTAGCTCTCTGACGCTTTCCCCGCCCGCGAGGGAGACCATACTCAATACGGGTATACCCGCAAGACCAAGGGAAGAGGTGGGTCTGATTAGTACGTACCTGTCACTTCCAAAGAAGGGCTCTTCATCTCCTTTTGAGTTGCGCACCCAAAACCAAGGACATCCGAATGCACCGCGGTCCAGAGCTTCTTTCGTGTTGTCGTTTAGTCGCTGCTTGTAGGCGCCGTTTGCATTCTCCATGATTTGCTTCACTTCATCGTCTTTGAACTGCTTTTGGAGTACTTGGATGAGCAAGTCGGGCTTGCTGACGTCCAGCCCCTTCTCCCACATTCCCTGGAAGATGTCCAAGAAAGCACGCACAAGGAGCTGAGGGTATGCATCTTTGATGTACACAAGCGCTCGTTGAGGGAGTAGCGATAGGATGGGAAAGAATGATGGCGTCTGGATGTTTGGTGCGCCAAAATACTGTTTTGCTCTTGCGCTATCGTACTGGCTGTATGCACCTTTGGCGGGGAGCGTCCATGGTGGCTTGTTGCCTGCATGATGCCGTTAGAAAGGGGCCGACATGGCGTGGCATGTCCTGGTTCAGACATGGGGAAGAGATATAGAGCCGTACCGCTGCCGACGTTGATACCTCCCAGGAAAACGGGGACTATGCTGTTTTCTTATTAGTGACTGTTCAACTGTAGGTCATGTAAATGGAGCGCATGAATTTCAAGTAGCAATGACAAAGATGCCATGAATGAGATAGCACGGTATGTACACAAGAAACGTACTCAATCTCTACATTATGCGCCGTAAGCACTTCTCGATTCTTCTCAAGATGAAGCAGCGCAAAGTACGAGTAAGGCGACACTAGTCAACGTCAGCTCATGATGCTCGATAACCAAAGACCAGTTCAACCCACCGCAGTCGAGGTAGCACGTAATCTTGCCTGGCATAATCGCAATATCTTGGTCAATGGTATGATGAGAAATCAGACCCCTCCGCTCTAAACGTTGATGAGTGATAGTAAGCTCATGGTACACAGTCGTTGCCTCCGTTCATACCATCTTGGCAGCCGAGGTTCAGCATGAGCACGAGGAGAGCTTTGGAGATCACTAATCACCTTCACATCTCCACGCCCGAGGCGACGACGCGTGCTTACCCCGGATTTCCCACGTGAATACGTGATTGTTAATCACGGGTTGATAATGGAGCTTTCAGATCTGTTTTCTGCAGATTGGAGAATTACTCCGCGACTTTTGCTTGTCTCTTCATCTATTTCCGGACTGCATACACAACAACGTTGGTAAAGCTCCACGTGAGGAAATATATTTAAAAAAAAAGTCTCCCGGTATGACAACATCAAGTAAACAGGTTGCCCTCGTAGTAGGCGCATCGAGAGGCATTGGGCGACAGATAGCCATTGATCTAGCTAGAGAAGGATACGCAGGTCCAGCTCCCAACCCACTACTCTCACCCTATAACTAACTCCCCTACAGTCGTCGTCGCCGCCAAAACCTCCTCAGATGCCTCTCAAACCGTACCCTTCCCACCTGACCCCAACTCCCGCGCCTCGACCATCTCCACCGTCGTGCGCGAAATCGTCAGCGCCGGCGGAACCGCCACCCCCATCGTCGTCGACACCCGCTCCCCGGACAGCATCTCCGCGCTCCTCTCCCAAACAATCGCCACCTACGGCCGCCTCGACGTGCTCATCTACAACTCGGGCGCAATATGGTGGTCAAGCGTAGAAAACACGCCAACCCCCCGCTTCCAGCTCATGCAGCGCGTCAACGTAGAAGGCCTGTACGCAACCGTCCAAGCCGCACTCCCGCATTTCAAGAAAAACGGCTGGAAGGGCCGCATCATTGTGGTTAGCCCGCCCATCTACTCGCGGTTTTTCCGCGGCAAGACGGCGTATGCGATTGGGAAGATTGGCATGAGCGTGCTGACAAAGGGGCTGGCCATGGATTTTGAGCGCGAGGGAAAGACAGACATGGCCGTGACGAGCATCTGGCCCGCTACCTCGGTGCAGTCTGCTGCTACGAACGCTCTGGAGAGGGAGGACGCGACCGAGTTGAGGAAGGCGACCATCTTCTCCGACGCGGTTTTGGCCATGTTGAGGGCGCCGGCCGAGGTCGTGAATGGAGAGTTGGAGCTGGATGAGGACTTTTTGAGGAAGAGCGGTGTTACCGACTTTTCTGGGTATAGTCTTGTGCCTGGGTCGACGCCGCGGAGGATTATGCCCGCAGAGTTTCCGGATCTGAGGGTCGCTGAGCAGGACGATGAGGGGAGGAGGGTGGACAGTACAAAGTTGAGGGCAGCGAAATTGTAAAATGAAAATGCTATTTTTAATTCCGTGTTTGTTCGTTTTACCTCGTTCTTTGTTCTCTTTGATGAATGTATTAACGTACCTAGATTGTCTTGAGTACAGCGAACATTGATCTTCTGCCACTCCAGATACCAATCACCGCCTATTATTGCGGCGATCAGTGACCTTGAGAACGCCGTACTTCGAATCCTTCCCCTGGGCGTGGTAGGTGGGCCAGATGAACAGCCATGGCCGTGGCCGTGGCCGCCAGCATAACCTCTGCTGTAGGTACTTCCGCGTCGCCAATGGCTTCGATACTCCGCCTGTGCTTCCCCCATGCATTCTTCTTTCGTTACACGCTAACATCTTTTTTCTCCTGTTTTTTTTAAGGGGGGGGGGGGGGGGGG